>CAJHQP010012486.1:0-11934 GCA_905132765.1 Moricandia arvensis
CGTTGAGTATCTAAGATTCATTGGATATCATATGGACGGATCCTGTTCAGCGGACAGGGCGCGGGTCAGTTCTAGTTGATTGTTATTTGATTGATACTATATGTAATGACATTAATTTGAAATCAATAAAGTTAAGATGGCATAACAACTCTATGTTTTCTGAGAAACATTTTTGACACTGAGCAATTAAAATAAATGTTTGAGTATTATCTTTCATAGTGATTGTAAATAGAGTGGATATTATATGAATTTTTGTAGATCTAGGAATCATCAAGTTCCACTAAATATATAGAATGCTTAGAGATATTTTAGTTGGTTAGTTAGTAGAGTCAAAAAAATATCGATAACATCTACTTTAATTCTTGCATGGTTACAAGTTAGAGCATCAAATCAGATAAAATGTCACAATACGTAAAATAAAAATCCTTTTTTATTTCTCATTTTAGCAGTTTGTGTCTATAGTTTTCGCAAAGTTAACGCGTAATCGTCAAATTGTATGAAGTTAGGATAATGACATTTTATCATTCGGGAAACATGTCCAATAAACACCTTGAAAAATCACATAACATAAAAAAAACAATGAATTCCAAATAAAAATGTAAATGTATTCTTCTCTCAGTGTATTATTGTATAGGCATACATTAAAAAGAAAAAAAAACGTCGAGAAAAGGCTGAAAGAATATTAACTTTGCCTAATTACCTTTCTAAAAGTCACAATTATTCCATAGTACTTTTTGAAAAGTGTAAGAAAAAAAACTCTTATTTATTGGCATTGCATTGAAGACATACTTTCTATTTTGGGAAATAAAAGTTAATTTAAAACATTAATGTAATCTTTTGTCACGCGGATGAAAATCTTTGGGAAAAGAAACAAATGTACGGACGTCATTCTCACCTGTCAGCACAATAATAAAAGAAAATATCTTCAAAGCTCCGCGGGACCCCCGCATTATTACGCTTTTGCCATCACTTCCTAACCGTTGGATCATAAAGGCCCATCATCTTAAATACACAACGTGACCACAGAGGAACATTTATTCTCTGTACAAACAAAGACTATGGTCAAACAAAAGTCAAGTAATCCAACGGCTGAGATTAAAAGTTTACATGGTGGGGCCCACGAGAATCTAAAACGGGGAACACTTTTTCCCTCCACGCGCCACCGTTGGTTAACCACTTGTATGCAGCCCCGTTCACCGTTTTAAACCGACCTTTATCACTCTCTCTCTCTACACTCTATATAGTAGAGTGTGTTCGTCACTTTCACTGCCAGCCTTTTCCTCTCTCTCTCTAAATTCTCTCTCCAAGACGAACCCTAGAAGAAAGACACAAACTTTGGAAGATCCATTCAGGAATTGTCATCGGGAGTGTTTTTTCCGGTATGGGTTTGGAGCTTACTTCACTCTCTAGCTGTAAAGTTTGGTTCTTTCTCTTGTTTGTTTAGTGAGAATTGGTTTGGAGTTTTGAAATGTGGGGACTTTGACAGGATGAAAGTTTGGAGCTTTACAATATGGATGATGATGATCTCTGGGGTCCGCCACTTGGTACTTTGTTTCGTGCTCTCTTGTGTTTTAATTTATACTGTTTGTTTGTTCTCTTGTGACTTGTTTTTTTTTCGTTTTGTTTAGTTGTGAAAGACGATACCTTTCGTAAGCCTCTACGTGGTTGGGAGTTTTGGTTTGATTTCAGAACAGGTTTGATTAAGAATTGTGTCTTTTTTTTTAATTTTGTTTAAGATTCTGCTGTGTTGTGAACAAGTGGGTTCTTGTTGCTTAGATGTGCTTGAAGAAAATGTCCAGATGGAGAGATATTGTGAGCTAGTGTGGACAATACTGAACGAGAAGAAGAAGCAAGTTGATGTGATCGATGATGAACTTGGCAAGGATGTGGCTTCCTCTGGGAGCGGTGATTCGCTAGGCTCTTCTGATTCGGTAAGAGGCTAATGTGATTTGATTGTTTAAAAATGTCTCAGTTTTGAGAATGATTCTTGGTACTTTGTTATATGTATTACAGGACAAGGCCCTCAGTGCTACTCCTCCTGATGCTGACACAAGCTCTGCAAAATCTTCTCTAGACGAAGATGAAAACACGTCCAGTATCAGCGATGCGCAAACTGTTGAGACCAAAGATTTCACTAACGACACTGAAGAAGTTGACCTTGAAACAAGGTTAAAGCCTCAGGAGACAGCAGCTAATGACGCAATAACAGTTGAGGTCAGTCTTAAGATTTTCTCTTTTCTAAATCCGTCTTCATGCGTCCAGGTGGATAGTGAAATGATGCGTGTGTTTTCAATTATGAACAGGTTGCAGAACATGTGGATACCTCTTTTAGCCCTGTGTTGGAAAGCAAGATTGAAGTAGCTGAGGAACATTCTTGTTCATCCTTGGTTACTCACCAAGTGTTTGATCCTATAAAACAAGCCCTCGAGAACAAATCTCCGTCTGCTATAAGCCATGAGAATAATGAAAGTTCCACTTTGAAGCCATTGTTTGTGACCAGAGAGAAGGCAAATGCTACAAACGAAGATGTAGAAGTATTGAAGGATCAGCAGGAGAAGCAGAGCGATAGCTTGCATGTTATCGAAACTGCTTCTGAACCTTTTACAACAGAGTCTCTCTTAGAAATGTGTGATGAAACGGAGAAAGGCAGAGAAGCCTCATGTGATGAGAAAAGCAAAAGATCAATGCCTGAAGCTGTGAAGACGGTTGTTAAGGACGAGTGATCATGAACATGCTTACTGAGGCAAGGATAAAGGTAGAGAGTGATGCATTCTTGAATCCTCCTGGGTCAGTCCTAATCAAGAAGAGAAAGAGAAGTTTCAACAGCAGCAGTAATAAAGGCACTAACACAAGTTTGATCAGAAAGACTAACAAGAAAGTAGGAGGTGGAGCTGGTGAGGTCAACACAACACCAACCGAGTCAAAACCCAAGGTCACCAACGGTCCAAGTGTTCCTGCACTGCTTTCAGCTTCAACGTTGGATTTGATAGACCGAATTAGACAAAGAGGTGGGAAGATCATGGGTGGACCAGTGATCTTACTAAGCGAGTTGAACGACAAAACAGGCAAGGAACTAAGAAGCATAGCAAAGGAGCTGAAAGTGACACATTACTATAAGATGAAGAAGGAAGATCTGCTTCAACACTGTATCATGCAGCTAAAGCTGCAGCTAACCGCAGAGTAGAGAATGGAGTCAATAACCGGTCTCACTGGTATAGTTAACATTAGACCTTTACTGAACACTCCTCTTTGTGTTCTTGGATTCAGTGGTATAACCATTAGCGTGTATAAATCACAAGGTGGTTGTTTAGTCTAAAAAGTAGAATGCTTATTGGATATTTTCTTAGTAAAAATGGTTTTGTTTGTCTTTTAGTAAATTATTTGAGCAAAGAAAAGCCTAATTGATCAAACACAATCCAACATAAGCATTAAAAGACAATAAAAGTTTCAAACTTCTTACAAGGATTTGTTCTAACTTAGGACTGACTGAGTACCTGAATCATTCCCTTCCCGTTTATACTATCACCCATGTCTCTGGTTATCTCCCCTTTGGCGAGCATCTGACCATACCACGCGTTACACCCTTTAACAAGGTCACATAAGTATCAGCTAGCAAAGTCCCTGCAAGTTTCTCAGGTTCTTCTGCTAGTAAATCAGTCTTGAGATATGATTTCGATAATGACAAATGTAATGACACTTTATAGGTTTCATGGATCCTATACAGTGTAGTAAGATTTGTTCTTTACCAAAAAAAAAATGAATTTCACTCTCTTAGCTGCCTAGCTGAGCCGTTACAAGGAAGCCTTGCGATTTACAGTTCTAGGTTTTGGCTGTATGTTGCGTTTTTGGCTTTAGAGAAGTTAGATGGGAGATACTTGTGATGATGCCCTTTGGAAAATTCTCTGACCAGGTGCTAGAATCGCCAGAGGATCGTAGGTATGTTTCCTCTTTACAAACGTTTCCCATTTGTTTCCAAAGTGTGATCTCCACTCTTCTTGAGTTTCGTAGTGAGGCAAATACTGCTTTACATTGATGTTTGCTTCTGCACAGAAGCTAAGAACTCTTTGGTTTTGTCTCAAAAGGTACTCTAAATCATTTCCCCCTGAGGGTTTTGGGATTGCAGAGGGGAGAAAGGCCACCAGGTAGAAGATATCTTCATTTGGAGTGATCAAAGATGTATGTTTGTTCCATCTGCAACACACACACACACACAAAGTGTTAGTAGCTTTGTACTTTTTCAGAATCACTGCAAGTAGTTTTGCTCACTTACTTAGATTGATTGACTGGATAAATAAGGATAGGTCCATTGTTGTTGCTTGTCACAATGTTGTTGAAAACTTTTGTAGCAAAGTCAGTTACACGGCTTTTAGGAATCAGGAGATTCAGCCAAGGATGTGGAACCTCCCATAAACCCTTAGCTCTCAGTTTTATCTCAGCAATATGCACACGGTCCAGAAACTCGATATATGGCACTTCAGATGTGAACAAAGTGGATGGAATATAGCTCAACTCCGAAAGTAACTTCTTGGTTACCTGCAGAGCAACCATTCATACCATGTTAGAGACCAACGTTTTGATCTAGAGAGTATAGTGATTATCACTTTATAAGTTAAGTCTCACCTGATTCATAGAGTTAGCTTCTTCTGAGTTGAAATATTTCACCACTTCTAGGCAATACAGAATCTTCCCATCTGACTTGAATTGGCTTGCCTTTGTTGTATCGTTGGACTAAATGATGATCTCCAGTTGTTGAGGATGTCTGTTCTATTGATTATCACAAATCCGTCCACGTAGTCAAAACCATTCTCCTTCGAAATCAAATGTTCTTGGTCTCTTGAAAATGCAGAGAAGTCTGAGTAGAGTACCCTGATCCA
This sequence comes from Moricandia arvensis, assembly GCA_905132765.1. Lineage (NCBI taxonomy): Eukaryota > Viridiplantae > Streptophyta > Magnoliopsida > Brassicales > Brassicaceae > Moricandia > Moricandia arvensis. The sequence continues at coordinate 4,875 of CAJHQP010012486.1, forward strand.
TTTAACCTATTTATAAATCATTTCACTGTGTCAGAAAACTGGTGCTTATAACCATACTGTATATACTCTCAGCTCAAGATGGAACTTTACCATAGGCGGTGCTGGTCCAAGAGAGATCCTTGCCCGGGTGATTATGCCAAACTGTCCAAGCCCACCAAGAACACTGTGGAAAAGCTCAGAGTTTCGCTTCTCAGAACAGGTTACCACTTCTCCTTTCCCTGATTCAGTATGTGAAATATATTGTTATGTTTCGTATAGTTTTTCATTGTTGCAGGTTACAAGTGTGCGTTGCATGGAGACATAACAAGAATGAAAAATACCTGTGACAATCTCTAGCTGATAAACATTGTTGATTTGGGGTCCATGCTTGAACGCTTGACCACTGATTCCAGCGTTGGATAGAGTACCTCCAACAGTTAGATGAAGATAGTCTGTCCAAGACTTTGGTGAAAGACCGTGTTTGAGAGTCTCACGTAGAATGTTAATCCATAACTCACCACCTGAGACATCAACATAAGGTTGTTTCCCCTTGTGAATCTTTGATATCAGGACTTGGAAGTGACTCCATGTTGATGACAACACCTTGATGAGCTAGAGCTTGTCCTTGAAGAGAGTGACCATGGCCTCTAGCTGCTACTGTAAGATTTGATGTGGAGCCTATATGCCTCATCACTGTTGAAATATCAGAAACTGATTTAGGATGGAGAATTGCTAGAGGTGGTAAGTGGTATCTGTTGCCAAAGTCCTTAGACGCATTGTAGACGTCATGGAAGCTGATGTAACCCTCCAACATCAGTGAATCTAATGAGGAACGAATATCTGAAGGATTCGAAGGAGGTAAATCTATTGGGGTACTAACAGAAGGATTGGAACAAAGATTGGTTCTACCTGGCATACAGCAACTTAGAACCAAGATCATGAAGATTCTGAGGAAAGTCTTGTTGTTTCTTCTATGGAACCGTAAGGATGAGCTTGATCCCATTTTTACTTTCTTGAGAGAAACTGAAAAGACTAAGAGGAGGGATGATAAGGGAGAAGTAGAGGTAGCACCGTAAAAGGTTTAGAGTACTCTCAGGAAAAAAAAAACAGAGGAAGTGAAGAGAATTTAAAGGAAAGGTTTTGGGCGGTAGCAGTGTGTTAACTAATATAGCTGTAATGCCATTACTTTGTGTCTCTTTCTGTTTAATTAAGATGACGTTTACTTTGTTTTACATATTTTATTGGATGAAAGGTAAAACATTTGTTTTACTGAATGTGTTTTTCTTCTTGGGTCTCATAGTACAGGAGGGCCCCTATTTGGCTCTCAGGGTACTTGAGCTCAGTCTTATTGGACCATTTTGCATCAGTTTATCTTGTCAGTTCTTGCAGTATTTGAGTTTGACTATTAATCTTGGAACTAAGTTACCCCTTAGGACCAAACATCAACATTGGCTACTATTTCCTTGCAGGATGGTTGCAGAGTTGTCTGAAACACATAATGTAACCAACAATCCTTGTTCCATATTCTTAGGAGAAAACAATAATCTTGTTGCATATACTTGTCTCCATCAACGCTGTGATCGCTGCTATTCATGTGTTGTATCTTCTCTTGCCATAAGTGCCAACATGACATATTGAAGTGGGCATATAATAGATTTTAGTCTTCTGTTCTTATTGGTGATCCTGAAAGACCAAGTTAGTCCTAAATCACGAGTAGTTAGAGACCTTAGTTGGAGGTGATATGTGCTCTTTGCTCAGAATTATCATAAAGAAAAAAGGGACAACCCACAGAGAGAGAGAGAACTAGAAACATCATAATACCAGTGTGGTACACTCAATAAAGATATGTATAGTGTTGACTTGTTGGTTAATGTGTTGTGTCTTGTAATCATATACGTCATGTTCTTTTTGTTTGTGTGATTGGAGATGTAGGGAGCTGCATAAAGCAAAGGCTGAAGAAGACTGTAATGTGGGCAGTCGAGTGACAGTTTGAACAAAGGAGGCACCACGAATAAATATATTATCTAATTTTGTTGCTCATTTGAACAGAAGTGTTTGTACACTGATAGTAATATCAAGTGGCATCCATCAAATATAGGCGTAGGATATAATGACTCAACGAGCTATGAAGCAAAAAGTTTACAGTGACCAATTATGTCAATGGAGTTACCAGTGTTGATGTCTTATGTGACTTGTGTGCAATTAAACAAGTGGTCTAAGCATCATTGCTCCTTTTTGCTTCTCTCTTTTCATGCTGCAGTGTTGTATTCTATTTGCTTTATTGTTTTTTTTTTTTGTAATATCAAGTTTACACTATCCCAAGTTTGCAATCGTAGCTCACAATAGCTTGGTCGCTGTAGTGAACAAGTACACAGAAGATACTCATTCTTCTCTGTTTAGGCATAAGGCATAGCACAAAACAAGTTCCCTCTCTTCATGTTAAACTTAACCGTCAGCATCAAGAATAAACCGAGATCATCCTCTTAATATGAATGATGTTATATATCTCCTTGTTCTAAAGGATCAATGCATTATCAATAAGAACAGCATGAATTGCAGTAGACCCAAGTGAGTCCATTTCCGTACAGCAACATTATTTGGAAATTCTATCAATTTAAGTGGGCACTAAGCTGTTGTTTGCTTTTCTTTGTAAAGGTTTATTGTCTGTGGGTGAATTCTTTTTTTTTTTCATGTCTCATATTGTAGTCATGTCACTCTCCACTCAAAAGTTCATTCATATTTCTTTTCTTTTCTAATAATTTCACAAGGGCATTAAGACTGTTTTAAGTGGCATCATGATGAGCATAATATGATATTAAACCACCACCCTTGCTAAAGGTGATGCATGAGTATCTATTTTCAATCTTTTGTCAATCCAAGAAGCAAACATTATGGTATAATAAGATATTGATATATTAGAGAAGGAGAGAAATGGTCCCAAGATAGAATGTGGAGGTGGTGATTGGTTACTTTTTTGACATTAGGTTTCTCTTGTCTTCTATTATTATAGAGATACCTTTTTCTGCAGTGATGTGTTGTTTTCTTTCTTTTGTTTCAGAAAAACTATATATGTCTTCTTGCTTATATAGCTCGTATTGTTTAGATAGCTCAGGCCCGGTCCTGGAATATTTTGGACCGGAAGCTCAAAAAAAAAATGTTGATGAGTGCATTGAACTTTTGACCTCTAAAGATACATATAAGTCATTTATTAACAGAGTTACAAAAGATTTTATGAAAAAAATATGGCTGAAATTTTACTTAATTTTCTACGAAGCCGGAAGCACATGCTTCCATGGCTTCCCCTCAGGGCCGCTACTGGATAGCTCGTATTGTAAGCTGTAAACCCTATGAGTTTCACTATCACCAAAGACAAATATCATAGTAGTATTTTATTTCTGTTATCATTTTGTTTTTTTTGGTTAACTAATGCAAAGAGAATCCTCCAAAAAAATCTTCAACGACATGCTTTTTACTTGTATAAAGTTGTCTATCTACTATATAGGGTAAGAAAACAAATTAGGTGTCTATTTAAGGGGAGAAACATCTTAGTTTGTCTGTTAATGAATGCTTTTTAGCTGATTAGAAATTAGCTCAAAATGTTCATAACATTCCACTATATGTAAACTTTTCTTTTCAAAATTCTTTTCAAGTTGCATAATACATCCAAAATATGTTGGCCACAATAGTTAAAAGAAGAAAACTTATAATACTATGCTTTAAATTAAAATATCAAATAGTTTTTATTTTCAGGAATGAGTCTCATTGCCACACCTTGCATTAACCCTAGGACATATTCATAAGATTTGTTTTTGGTTGTTCTAGGACTATATTGGTTAAACGTAGTCTTTTGTAATGTTAAATTTATTGAGGAAAAAATGAAAGAATAAAAAAACAAGACGAAACCTGATAAAGATCTTTAAGTGGTGGCTCCATGTAAATATATACGCTAAAAATGTGAAATCATATTTAAGTTTACAATATATGCCTTAAAATTTTTTTATTGTGTGTTATGTATTTATAATGTCGTTGCATTTGATATTACATTTAGATACAGGGTTATTATCTTGACCATACAAAAACTATTTCTAATGATTTTCCAGAGATTAGATTATAATTGCAAAACAACAACGCAACATATTATTTTTAAATGTAAACACAAATATCTGTATTGTCATAATTAAATCTCTATTTTTTTGGTCGTATTATCATGAAATTCTTTTAATTTAAGCCAACCAACTTTGTTAATCCACAATTTGAGAGTAACAGTAGGTGTGTATTTAAACATAGGTGCTATGTATGATTGTTTTTTTTAGATGCTGTTAGCACTGTAGAACCTTATCCCATAGGAGTAATCAACAACAACAACAATACTGCACATAACCTTTTCTGAGCGCATTAACGATCATTTACTTAAACTATTATATAAACGTAGCACTTGTCTTTGTCTTCTTAATAATATATTCAAGGCAAACAAACTATTGCATTTTGATGGATTTGTTGGAGGGATCAGGAAACCAAAGAAAATAAATTCAGTGAGTAAAGAAAACTTTCATATATATATTATAAATTATGTGTTTATGACCAAAGCACCATGGTATACATCTAATCACCTTTTTTTATTGTCTTGTGGTGGATGACTAGCTTAGCTCTTGTATTATTTTTATATGAAAATACATATCTCTGTATTGGGGCTACCAACCAATTTTCAAGATAAATGTTTGATTATTGCACTGTAAAGAGTGAACTTTGACATTGATGTCTGGCAACTAGTATGAAGAGTTATATGAAAACAACAGTTGAGTTTTGATATTATATATACATACATGTGTGTGACAGGCACGGCACGTTCTCTTTCACAAGTTAGAATTTTGAATGCAACGCGAGTGTTCCAAAAAAAAAGAATGCAACAGTGAGAAACGGCTTGTAAGGAAATGAAGTCTAGGGCCAAATGACCCCTTAGATTCATGACAATAACCATTTTGGCACGCGCAGCTTCAAGATTTGAGAAACTCTTACATCACTAATAAAACTACATCTCTACAGAGAAAACAAATCAGCATAGCGTCACACAATGTATAGAGAGTAAATTAATTTCTGACAAATCAGTTTTCTTTGGACCCCATTGAGTAACATGGATAAATATCAGTATCTGCATAAAGTTCTAACACAATCATCTCAGGAGGCATAATGTTACACCCCATATAATTAGTTTTATCTATAATTAAGGTCAATGAAAACTATTAGGGCTAGACAAAAAATATAATACTAACAATTGTCATATGTATTTTAGTGGGCACAAACTATAACAGTAAAAATGAGGCAGTAATATAAAAGGGAATAATTAATTACCTCGTAGAACACTTTCTGAAGGAGTTGGGACACTTTAGAAGATATGTTTCGAGTGATTTTCTGAAACTAAAGAGAAATAAAAGATGCAAATTTGATTAACGAGATTCAAGGTATAGAGCATTTGTGCTAATAAGTTCAATGAACTAGAATAATTCTTTGAAATTTTATATTAGAGAGTGAAGGTAAATCTTTCAAAACAATGACTGATCAAGCATAAAGTCTCAAGTATTTCAAAAGATGGTGACAAGTGAGTTATTGTCTATGAGAAGGTGATATCCTTATGAAACTATCTTCACGTGGTAAAGGAGCCAATCCTACTTAACTACACTAGATAGAAAGCAATGTAGTAACATGAGTAGAAAGAGAGGACAGATGAGAAACGCGCGAAAGAATCTAAAAGACATTTAGAATTTGAGCAGACAAACCAGAACTGCAAACGAAGAGGAACCATGCAAGCTCTATAGCTTAATGGCTGAGCTCAAGTCTCAAACAAAGTGGAACCACTTTAGGAGAAAACCAAGTCATGAGCCATATGCACTATGCAGTAAGGGAACGGCCCCTCCGTCATAGTGCGCATGTTTACCGCTGTGCGCCACGTGGATACTGAATATGATATGGTAGATCAATATCGTTGAATATGTAGACTGACTCATTTTACTGATAGATACCACTCACGCACATTACTATAACTATAATTGTCTTTAAGAAAAAAAAGATCTGTGGGGTGGCCAACTTTTGAGACAGATCAGAAGAACACTAATACTGTGGGAAAGATCGAGAAAAAAAGTGTGATTGAATAAGTAACTTTTTCTGATTGTCACAGCTTTCAGAATTATGTTGGCGCATTGCCGAATAGATTATTACTTTTAAGAACATCGGTGAGAGAGGCCTAAAATGTATTGTTCAAGCCTGTAGGAGATCATAAGTCTATTTTTGATACAATAAAATAACTGCGCAACTTGTAGAAAAATAGCTATGCAGAGATACTATAATTAGACCATTGTGTTGCGTATCTAACATTTTGACTCGGAGCTAGCTGTCAAGGACAGCGAGATGGACCAACTCAGTCTATATTGGTATTATTTAGTATCAAGGTACTGATTTCCATTTTCGTGTGCACGCATAGAAGAGAGCTATCTATCAGCCATAATGTTAAGAGTGTCATCACTGTGGTTAATTGATAAAGAAGCCAAAGATAGCATAGATCAAATGACCAATTTTTTAAAATGTGATTACGACACCAGCAAGTCACTATTCCAGTAGAGTATAGCCACATTATCATTTTCATGGCTTTTTGTAAATGCATACAAGCATTCCAGAACCATAAAGAGAGCAGATCTCACTCTATTAAAATAATCTTTAACCTATGTGAACTTCTGGGACTAGCTAGCTACACAAAGTGAGTGAGATATTCGTTCGCTAAAAGCACCTCTAATTGGGCTTTACCATAAAATGTTAAAAATTATCATACACTAAATGTTCAATATAAATATATATATATATATATATACTACATATCATTGAAACCCCGAAATAGAACCCATCTGAAATGCGTCTATAACATTACAATATATTTTTGCTTCCTTTTAAAATGGCGAGTTTCTATATAGTGTACTACCCAAGAATAATAGGAAACCCCAAGAATAATATAAAGCCATTAAAGGCCTGACTATAATGAAAATTCGAGGTGATTAACTGGATCTACCGTTTCAGGAGAAGTTGATTTATAATT
>CAJHQP010012487.1:0-11927 GCA_905132765.1 Moricandia arvensis
AACTGCATACCATTCCCCTTTGTAGCAAGCATGAATCACTGAGTTGAGTAGCAAAGCCTCATTATTACACTTCTTCTTCAACGTCTCCATGAAGAAATGCCATGTTTGTTACATCCATCTGATGAAGTTCCCAGTTCTTTCCTGCCAGCAACCTGAAGAACCATCTAATTGCTACTCATTTTACCACAGGGGCAAAACATTCTTTGTAATCAACTCTTTCTTCTTGTCTACTACCCACAAGCAATTCTTGTCTATTACCACAAGCAACAAGTCGAGCCTTATACCTTCAACGACTTCCCCATCTGATTAGGACTTATTTGTGAATACCCACTTGCATTCAATCACCCGTTTGCCATAAAGGTAAAAAATTCAGTTGGCCCATGTCTTATTCTTCTCTTGTGCTCGATCTCCACTCTCATATGCTTCTCTCCATCTAGGACAATTTCATTGCTTCAGAAATTATCTTTGGCACAGGTCAGACCAATTACACTAGCCCAAAAAAACCTATATGTACTCAGAAAATCTATCACCCAATTCACAAAGTTCTCAGTCCATATCTGAACTTCCATTCTGGATTCAAGTAGATAAAAGACATTAGGACGATGAACCACTTGTGTTAACCACCATATCATGTAACCTGACAGAAGCCTTCTTTTTTTCTATACCTCGTCCTACTTTGTATCTGATGCACGAAACTTTCCATAGTGGTTTCTCTCGTAGGTTCAGATTCGTGTTTGTCTCCCATGCGGTCACAATTACATCCTCAGTTTTCATCTCAATTCGTTCCTCTGACATAATATTGGGTTGAATGACATCATTGTGCAATAAACCTCTTGTGACTTTCTTCAGGCACTATGTCACCTACTTTGTCACTTATTTCAACAGCTTCTGCCACTCTCCTCTCAAATCCAAACTCATCCATTGGAAATGAGAAAATATGACTTAATTCATCCATGTATAGACTTGTTTGGTCCTATGATGCTTCAAAGAAGGAAAATTTATTCGATAAAAGGATACATCTTGAGATACAAATTCTTCTCTTGTTTCCATATCCAACATTGTCACCCTTTCTTCGCATAAGGGTAACAATAAAAACACCACTTTCTACTTCGACTAGCAAACTTGATCTCCATTGACGCTTCTGTAATCCGAATATCACTATATGTAGGAAGCCTTACCAAAAAAAGTCTCATAAGGGCTTCTACCTTTGTGTATCTCACACGGAGTCATGGTGATTAAATGTGATGACCCAACCACACAGTGACCCAAAACTCTATAGGCAAACTCCGCTTGTGAGCACCTCAAAAGCTCGTGCGACATCAGATATTATGCCTATGTTTCCTCTGAAACTCTTCCATTTTTTTTGGGTGTACCCACCACACGGATGTCTGGTGAATACTCCTAATCTATAAAAGCTAATCTTCTCATCCTTCAAGATCTCACTACCCACTATCACTTTGTATTGTCTTCACCTGCTTATTTAAATTGTCATCTGAACTTAAAGCAAAAAATCAATTATAGATCTTCAACTCGAGTCTTGTCCATAAGAACAAACACCCAAACAACTCTTAGAATAATCATCCACAATCGTAAGGGAAGTAAGAAAAACCATTCAAGCTAGGTTCGATACTGTCCCCATAAAATCACAAATGTATCATCTCAAGCACTCTTTACTTTTGCTCGAACTCAGCGGAAACTCACTTCGGACATTGCTTCGCTTTGAAAGATATGTCACACCCATATACTCCATTACTTCTACTAATTCAAACACAAGGTAATTTTCTAATAACTTGTTCAGAGTTTCCCATTCCTCTTTATTGCTCCAGACCTTCTAAAGATTCCACCTTAGACTTTCCTTCTAACATTTCGATATACTTAATACCTTGAAGGAAATACAGTCCTTCTCTTCTTTCTCCAGTTCCAATTAACCATCTGCACACCAGCATTCAATAGAAGGACAATCATGTCTCGAAAATAATTACAATGCAAACTCAACTCATCAATCACTGTGACCACAGAGATAAGGCTACATTTGGCAAATCTTCACAAAAGAACTCGCTCATTGTCAACCTCAACTTCTCTGTCAAAAATTAATACTTCCTTCTCTTCCAGCAACTACATTCTTCCCATTAGGTAATCCAAACAAGCACGGTGAGACTCTATAGACATCAACAAAAGAACTCAATGTACATGTCAAATGAAGTGAAGCCCCACTATCAATATCCACTTATCCAATGAACCTTTTTTTCACTAGAAAAATTAGCTAACTCTGATTTTAAACAAAGAATCACTCAAAATTTGTTCCCCATTGCTCTTTCTTCATACCAATTTTCGCATGAGAATAATCTTCATTGTAATTGTGTGTGACAACAAACCGGTGTGTGTGCCACTGAACTCCATTTGTCTCAGTGAAGTGTCTTCCGCAACTTCTCAACAAACACCTCTAAGATTACTTCCGCAAATCTATTCTTATCAAAAAATCTCTGTTCCATCATTCCACATAACCAAAACAAAAACTCAAACAGACCCAAACAACAATCTCGAAATCGATTCACAGATCTCGAAAATCAATAAATCCAAAAATCGCATGAACAGTACCCGTGAACAGCTAAATCGGTGAAACAGTAAACCAATGAAACAATAACCAGTGAACAGTAATGGATGAAATAGTAACCGATGAACATTACCGTCGTGAAACAGTACCGTCGTGAACAGTATCGCCGTGAACAGTACCGCCAGTGACCAAAATCAATAATCGCTTTCCGCGAATCCAATGAACAAGAAATTCCAACTTAGCTCTGATACCATACAAGATCTGAAATTTCTCTGTATTATTTCTTGTTGACCTTTACAAATTGATCTTTAGACTATATATACAAACCTAAAAACTATTAAGGAATATTTACAATATTAGTCCATAACTATTGTATAACTACAATATATCTTAATAGATACTCGCCTACAATAGAGTAGTTGAATCTTTTATTCAACTGTTCAATCTATTGTAAGAAGTAGTTGATTTTTTTACATACATACGTGAATTAAACAGAGTTGAATACATTCAACTAGTTGAATACCAAAGAGTGAGACCATTAATGACACATGTCATTTTTAGATATATTTGATATTACATATCTTTCTAATTATTTAAAATTAATAATTTCATTATAAATTGAATAATTTATTCTTTTGAATTCTCTAGAGATGAAAATTGGATTTATTTAGTGTGGATAAAAATAAAAAAAATTGATTAGTAAAATAGTTTGTTGAATGTTGAATGATGAGGTGAAAGAAAAAGAAATGATGTTAACTTTTAAAATGAAAATGAAAATGTTAAAAGATGGAAGAAAGAGAAGATTGTGTACAATAGTTTTAAGATTCAACACCCTCTTACAAAGAAAAACAACAGAAATCATGTTGGAGCACATGTTCCAGTTACAAGTGCCATTTACGTGATTAATGATAATTGAGTACCAAGAAAAAAAACTTATGCAAAGAGATGTTATTACTATGGGTTAAAGGCTTAATGTTATGTTAGGATCTTTAAGCAATTCAAGAGAAATGATTCAGCAGTTTCAGAAAATGAAACTAACTAAGTTTATTTAGATAACAAACACAACAAAAGGGAGATATACATACATACCTACATCTTCTCTAACCCTAGAATCCCTGCTACATAGCATGAAGACATGTACATTGTTCAAAATCATACAAATTAAGAGTTCCTAGAACTAAATCAATTATATAAACAATCATATAGATATGGGTCTGTAGGATCTCTTAGCAATTTAACACAAAAAATAATTCAAAGAAGAAGTTTTTGGTAAGTTTTGTAAGGGACGCTTTTGAAGAGCTATAACTCGTAAATTGAAGACGACAATTGAAGCGATGACGTCATAGTCTTGATTTTGTCCATTAGATTATATTCTCCACCGTTAGATATCTAACTTTTTTTCCCTATAAAAATACTAACGTCAGTGATTTAAGAAAAGGAGGTTTGCTATTATAGATAGATAATTATAGGTTTTGACCCAAAAAAAAAAAAAAAAAAAAAGATAGATAATTATAGGTCATAAGGGCCCAATAAAATATTATAATTCGGTGTATAAGATCAACAAGCCCTAGTTTCCCAACACAATCAATTTTCTTCTTCCTCAGCCGGCGACATCAATCCAGGTGCGCTTCTCTTCTCTTCTTTTTCAAACTTACGGTATAGGGCTAGAGTTAATTTTTCATGTATTTCGTTCCACTTTTGAAGCTGTAACTGGTTCTCGTCCTTTTCGCTCGTTTTAATTAATTTAACTGGTGCCCGCATAAACAATCTCTCCTCTTCTTAATCAATTTGATTAGAGAATCCCTGTTAGTTAGTTTCAGACCTTTCTTGCTTGCTTGGTATATGTGTATTTTTTTGGTGGGTGTTTGTTTGCTTATATGTATGCTCTTTTTTTTTTTTAGGTTTTAGAAAAAGTAATCGTTGAAGAGTTAATCTACTGAGATGGAAATTCAGTCTTCAGTTGAACCGGAACCAATGCCTGCGGAAGCCAATTTTTAAGGCATTAAAGGCTCATGAGATGTCTGATGGCAAGGTTCAGTTCAGGAAGATATCCGTCCCACCAAACCGCTACACTCCTCTCAAGAAAGCATGGTTAGATATGTACACTCCTGTCTACTACCAGTTGGAAAGTTGACATCCGCATGAATCGCAATTCCCGCAAAGTCGAGCTCAAAACCAAAGCCGACACCCCCTGATGTCAGTAACCTTCAGAAGTCTGCGGATTTCGTACACGCTTTCATGCTCGGTTTCGATATCCCTGACGCCATCTCCCTCCTGAGAATGGACGAGCTCTATGTCGAATCTTTTGAGATCAAGGATGTCAAGACTCTTAAAGGCGAGCATCTGTCCCGTGCCATTGGGAGATTGTCAGGGAAAGGTGGGAAGACCAAGTTTGCCATTGAGAACTCTACAAAGACAAGGATTGTGATCGCAGACACGAGGATCCACATCTTGGGAGCTTTCTCTAACATTAAAATTGCGAGAGATTCCTTGTGCAGTCTCATCATGGGATCTCCTGCTGCTAAGGTTTACTCCAAGCTCCGTGCAGCCTCTTCTAGATTAGCAGAACGGTTTTGATGAAATCCGCATTTTCTTTTAAGTGTGTGATATGGTTTTGATATGTTTGGAGAATGTTTCAGTACTTTTCTATGAAAATTTTGCATAATAAACCATATTATCTAAAACGTTTACTTATATGAGATGATATCATCTTATGAGATGACCAGATTTTACTTGTCATCATTCTATAACAACAATCGTATTTTGTTATATCTTAAAGTTGATTTTTGAATTCATCGCAAGTAAATGGCACATTTCCCTATCTGTGATCAAGTCTTCCCACCAAAGTTTCTTTAACATATAGTACCATAGTAGAGTTATGCCGGAGTAAAGAGGTTCTCATCTATACTTTATAAAAATTGAGATTATAAACCATTGAAAGTATTCGCATAAGATTTAAAACTTTTAACCATAATATGATAAATTAGCTTTTTAATTTAATATCTTAAAAATTGTCAATATTTTCAAAAATTTGGTGATTTCATAATAAAATAGAAATAATATCAAACAAGGTAAACTAACAAAAGTAAACACATTATACATATTAACTTAATATATATAATAAATTTTGATTTTTTTTACAAAAATGCAGGACTTTCAAAAAAATATAAATATAAATTTTAAACACGTAATTTTAAAATTTTAGATTATATGCTATTGAAAATAATCAAAAATAACATATACTATATATATATAAGTTGATGTGGTGAAATATTGATAATTTACACATTATTTTGAATTTCCAAAAATTTGCCTAATCATTTTCTAATTTGCTATTTTGATAATGAATATTACCAAAAACTGTTCATTTCAAAATAAACATAAAGTAACATAAAAAGTTAAACTTTAAAACTTAAAAAATTATATGTAAGTCACATTAATGTGAAACTGGTTTTTGAAAACTAACATAAAAATAACTAACAAAGATAATTATTAAATAAAAAAATGGAAGACTTTCAAACAATAAAATAGAAATCAATATCAAATAAAGTAAGTTAACAAAAGTAAAACAGTGTATATAATTTAACTTAATAAATGTAATATTTTCGAAATTTAACATAAAATAAAAAAGGCAAGACTTTGAAACAAGTATTCTAGATTGTTATTTTTAAAAAATGTCAATATTACAAAAAAATATTTATTTCAAAATAAATATAAATCAATATAAAAAGTTAACTTACAAAATTAAAAACATTAGATATAAGTTACTTAATCTTAAACTGATTTTTGAAAAATAACATAAAATAACTAATAAAGATAATTACTAAATAAAAATTGAAAGACTTTCAAACAATACAATAGAAATCAATATCAAATAAGGTAAATTAACAAAAGTAAAATATTATATATAAATCAATTTAATATTTTTAATATTTTAGAAATTTAAGTTAAAACTAAAAATATGCAAGCTTTTCGAATAAATATAACTATATAAATTTAAGACATGTGATTTTCAAATTTTAGGTTTTATGTTATTGAAAATATTCAAAATAACATATATGATATATAAGTTGACGTTATAAATAATTAAAAATGTCCACATATTATCTTAAATCACCAAAAATAAGCCAAATCATTTTTTATTTCTATGTCTAAAAATATCAATATTACCCAATTTTTTTATTTAAAAATAAAAATATAAATCAATATAAGAAGTAAAAATTGAAAGGTACAAATATTATATATAAGTACTTAATGTTAAATTTTTTTTCATTAAGATAAAAATAACTAACAAAGATAAATCATTGGATAAAAATTGAAAGAATTGCAAAAAATAAAATAGAAAACAATATCAAATAATGTAAATTAACAATTAAAGTAAAAAATTATATATAAATTATTAATATTGATTTCAAAATTTAAGATAAAAGTAAAAATGCAAAATTTTCAAACATTTATAACTATATAAATTTAAAACATGTGATTTTCAAATTTTAGGTTATATGCTATTGAAAATATTTCAAAATAACATATATTATTTACAAGTTGACGTTATAAATTATTGAGAATGTCCACACATAATTTAAAGCACCGAAAATGTGCCAAATTTTTCTATATTCTACTTCTAAAAATGTTACCAAATTTTTTTTCTCAAAATTAAATATAAGAAGTAAAACTTAAAAAATGATGTATGAGTTACTTAATTTTTAACTAATTTGGAAAATTAACATAAAAATAACTTACCAAGAAAATTATTAAATAAAACTCCAAACTTTCAAAAAAATATAACCATGTAAATTCAGAACACTCGGTTTTCAAAGTGTAGGTTAATTAATTTTTATTTTAATGTTAAAATAATAAAAATAAAAGATATATACACATTTTCTATCAAATTGTATTCAAAGTATGATTTTCTGCTTAAGTTTTTATACAATAGTATTGGTTAAATAACTAAGATCTAGATGTATTTTGTTTGTATATGTAAATGTACTCAATGGAGAGGCATGCCAAGTCTATTTAGTAAATTATGGGCATGGAATCGATTCATACCTCCGGCAAGTCTCCTGTAGTATAAAGGAATATGTTAAATATTAGCGATAATATTAAACTTTCATATCGTAGTTATCTTTAAATAGTTTCCCCTAAGGAATAGGACTCTAGCTGATGTATATATATGCTACTTCTCTTGTTGATAAGACACACGATTTAGACATTATATCATGGTATCAGAGCAGAACGATCTTTGACCTAAACTTTCGTTTCTTTGCTACCTCTCCTAATCCGTCTTCTCCACCACCTGATACAAGTCAACCATCCTCTCCAACACTTCCGCATATTACACCTGATACTACACCTCATACTTCTTCTTCTACACCCACGGGCAGTTCTTCTCCTGGCTTACCCGAATTACTTGGTTGTGGTCGACGAGTTTCCAAACCTTCTGTATTTTTAAAAGATTATGTTGTCAACTCTACTCAGATCAAGACCCCTCTTTCTATCGATACACCAATCTCCAATCTCGGTCCTCCTAACTCAGTCCCAGTTACTACACCATATCCTATATCAGCTTATCTTTCTCACCAATTTTCTCCAGGTCATAAAGCATTTCATCGCAGCCATTACATCAAATTTCGAACCAAAAAGCTTAAAGGAAGCTATTGAAGATGATGATTGGAATAACTCCATGACTGATGAGTACACTGCACTTGAATTAAATCATACATGGGATGTTACAAAACTCCCCCTAGGAAAAAGGCTATTGGCAGTCGATGGGTTTACAAAAACAAATATCATGCTAATGGCAAAGTCTCCCGCAAAAAATCTCGATTGGTTGCACTTGGAAATCGTCAACGCGAGGGACTTGATTACACTGATACTTTTGCTCCCGTCGCTACTCGAGATTGCAGCTGCAAAGAAGTGGGAAATTCATCAGATGGATGTACACAATGCCTTCTTGCATGGTGATCTAAAAGAAGAAGTTTATATGAAATTCCCACCTGTTTTGAACACCCGGATCCTACTATGGTTTGTCGTCTACGCAAGTTAATATATGGTTTTAAACAGTCCCCACGTTGCTGGTGTGCAAAATTAAGTATGGCTCTCAAAACTTATGGTTTTCACCGAAGCAAGGCTGACTACTCTCATTTCTCTTACATCAAAGGCGCCATCACACTCCATATTTTGGTGTATGTCGATGACTTTATTGTTGCAGGAAACGATCTCTCAACAATTCAACACTTCAAAAACTATCTCAGCAAATGTTTTCATATGAAGGATCTAGGCAAACTTAAATACTTCTTAGGTATTGAATTGGCGCGCAATACTCTAGGCATTTTCATCTCTCAACGAAAATATGCTCTTGATATTATTACTGAAGACAGGGTTACTTGGGGCTAAACCGGTTTCTACTCCAATCGATTTGAATCATAAGCTCGCAGTCACAGAGGGACAATGATTTGAAAAACCTGAAGCTTATCGTCGGTTAGTTGGTCGCCTTATCTATCTTACTTTTACTCGTCCTGGACTATGTTACGCTGTACACATCCTCTCGCAGTTTATGAAAGCTCCACCTCCAAATACATTGGGACGCTGCGTTACGCACAGTATGTTATCTTAAAGGATGCCGGGTCAAGGCATTCTTCTTCGTGCTGATTCCGATCTACGCATTACTGCTTTATTGTGACTCCGATTGGAATTCTTGTCCTTTGACCAGAAGATCACTCAGCGCCTATATTGTTTTACTTGGTTCTTCGCGGTGTCTGGGAAAAAAAAGAAGCAAGATACAATCTCTATGTCCTTGCTGAAGCTGAGTATCGATCTATTTCCTACACCTTGAAGGAGTTTAAAATGGCAGAAGAAGCTGCTCCTTTCCTTTGGTATCGCACAAGACCAGCCTATGCGCTTATTTTGTGATAGTAATCCGCTATCCATATTGCAGCAAACCCGGTTTTCCATGAACGCACGAAGCATGTTGAATTGGATTGTCATGCCGTCCGTGATGCAGTCGAAGACAAACTCATTTCAACTGAACATATTTCTACAAAGGAACAGCCAGCTGATATCCTCATCAAAGCACTACCTAGTCCTATTTTCACTTACTTGCTCTCCAAGTTGGGGATACATAATCTTTCACCGTTAACTTGAGGGGAGGTATAGAGGAATATGTTAAATATTAGCTATAATGTTAAACTTCCATATCATAGTTTCCCCTAAGGAATAGGACTCTAGCTGATGTATATATATATATATGCTACTTATCTTGTTAATAGACACAATTTAGACATTATTTCATGTAGCCTTATAATATAATAACGACATCTCACCGGTGCCATCGGAGTCGGAATTACCTTCCGCTTGCAATTTAGCTTCATCAATCAAGTAAAGACATTACCCAGTTTCCTCAAATATTTCCAAACCACTCATAAAGGTTAAAAGCTTTAACTCATTTTTAGAATTTTCGATCAAATTGATTTGTTTTCTGTCGAGGTTCCCTTTCTGCAAAAGTGTCGTGCTTGAACCTGACGGTGTGGTCAATAAAAAGAGATAAGTTTTGTCATCTTTTTAAATGGAACACTGAATCTGACAGTGTTGTAATCTTCTTACTCTGATTCTATTGAAAACCATTTCTTATACAGATGCTCTTCCCTCCAATAAGAGAGAAATGGTTGTGGCTACACGTGTTCTTATCTCTTTAAAGTATATTTGATCTTAATGATAACAATATATAAATGGTGTAGCAAATAAAAGTCTTAGAGCATCTTGAATAACACTATTATTCACAATGTTTCTCCGATGCTGGAGAGGTACTCTTAAGCATATAGTTATGCTCAATAGCTTGAATGTGTTTTTAACTTACTAACAAAATGAAAAATTAATTGTCTACGCACAGATGACCTGGTCAATGGAACATAGCATGGTTGGTTGAGCCTAAGTAAATTATGCTTAAGACCCCAAGAGTTTCAAGATCATTAGCTATAGTAAATCTTGAGGTGAATATTCCAAATCTCCGTTCCTTTGCTTCCACAAGCATTTTGAACCCAAAAACAGTTACTCTCTGTGTTTGTAGCATCCTTAGAGCCATTGCAGTAGATATTTCAACTTTGATATGCAATTCTCCTCTTTTTGACGCAATTCATTGATTTGTCAACAGTGTTTGAGCATTTGAGACCTTGAAGATGTCTATCTTCTATTATATGAAACATTCTCCTAAAACTTCCCTCTGCTAAATACTTAACTGGCTTCTCAGAGTTTTTTTTTTTCAAACTAAAGGTTTACTTTCATCTCTGTCAATTTCTATGAGCTACCACAATCCTTTAGTTGGTTTCTTATACCCTCGAAAATGTATTTTACGTGAAAGAATAGTTTTCCTTCCAATCTTATCTTCGTTATTCTACTGGTTTGTGTGTTCCCGAGGATTCAGTTTGGTTTGTTTTATTTCATTGCCAAAATGGTGCGCTTTGTAAAATACAATAGAGAGATGGAATGATAACTTTAAATCAAAATTTGTTAGTCGCAGTACGTTATGTATATAACAAGCTAATGTCCAATATATTCTATTAAAATAGAAGTCACAACTCATTTCATGTGTGATTTTTTTAAGTTGGACCATCTCCTAGATAATTGCTTTAATAATTTTTACTATTACATAACAATATTATTTTATTTTTTCTTTCTCTAACAAATAAATAGAGTATCTTAATGAAAATTCTTTTTTCTGATTTCATTCCTAAATATATGTTTCTTAATTTTAATATGTGATATTATTATTTTATATAATTCTAGCTAAAATATAATCATAGTTTTAATTTAAAATATCATTATAAGTATCTTTTCATCTAGATTTCAAGAAAAATATATAATATTATTTATATAGTTTTTAGATCATATGATAATAACAAAATTTAAAACATTACAATGTAGATCAAATAAAGAGGTAAATATACAGTAACATAATTTATAATGCTCTTATATTTTAAACACTCACTACAAATTGATATATCTTTAATAATATTTTATGTTGCTCTTATACTTTGTAAACTTAATTATCGGCATATAAACAGTGATATATAAACTTAAATAATTTATTCTACTTTTATATTTTTAAAATATTATACAATAATTTATAAAATAAATATGCCAATTATTTCATAGCTATTTGATCCTATTTTTGGTATATAGAAAAATTTCTTCATATAATTTTGAAACAAATACAATATCATTTTAACTATAAACTAATTTTAAATAAATAGGTGTATAAATTTAATCAAAGATAATAAATAATTATATTTATAAATAAATAAATAAATTGATTCATGTAATAAACATGATCATATGACAAATAATATATGTAACATATTATTGTAATTGACATAAA
>CAJHQP010012488.1:0-11927 GCA_905132765.1 Moricandia arvensis
TTTCATTACTGAAATTTACTAATAATTTTTTTTCTTGTCTTTCACGTGCATTCTCAGCAGTACCAGAAGCAACAAGAACCAGGAATTACTCCTCTCAGATCCAGTTGTAATCGAATGCTTGATCGGCAAAAAGATACGTCAAGCATCGATTGACAACAGCATTCAACCGCCCATCGACGTTTCTTCACGACCAACATAGATCGAGAAAACCAACACGGTATCGATCGATAGTAGTTCATGAGTTCAAATGGTTGGAACTTTAGTTTTGGTTCGAGATGAGAGAGGAGACCTGTATGACTTTGAAGGTCATCTACATAATGCAACAAGTTAGAGAATTGATGATCATGGGGCTGCAATCCCTTAACCAAAAGTAGAAGCAGACGCTGCAGTAGCTCGACCTGAAGCTAATGCCCAAGCTGCTCATCGGAAACTGGCATACTACAATCATCCAGACCAGTTCTATGCTATCCTCCAGATTTCCAGAGGAATGAATTTGAGATCAAAACCGTCCTTCTTCGTACTTGTTACACAAACACCCTACTATGGATCGCGACATGAGCATCCAATGGATCATCTGGAGCGGTTTGAGGATCTTGTGTCTGCTATTAAAGCCAATGGAGTCCTTGAGGACTATCTGTTTTGTTAAGCTCTTCAAGTACTCACTTGTTGTAGAAGCTTCACATTGGCTTAAGAAGCTACCACCAGGATCTCTGACATCCTGGACAGACATCAAGATTGCGTTCCTACATAATTTCTTGAGAAGCATAATCACCACATTCACACAGGAACCTGGAAAATCATTCAGAAGCTCTTGGTTCAGAATCAAGTCCTACCAGAGATACTGCCCATACCATGGTTTCAACGAGTGCAGCTACTTAGCACCTTCTTCATAGGTATTGTTCTGCAGTACCAGATGGCTTTTGACACAGCTAGTGAAGGGAATTTGAACACTATGAGTCCAGAAGGAACCAACAAAGCTTATTGAGAACTTGGTGTTCTAGCAATAACACCAAGAACATTGATAATGAGAGGAAGAAATCAGCTCCAGCTTTGATTAAGAAGCAGACATATGAAGTCAAAGAAAAGCTGGACAATGTTCAGAAGTTTCTCAGGAAGCAAGAAGAAGAATTTTGTTGGTGAAAACAGTTTCCAGTGACATGGAAATCAGAGATACAATAGAAACTCCTATGGCGGAAACAGGAGCAACTACAACCAGAGTTCACAACAGGAGAGGCCCAAAAACAACAACATGACCTTTGGATCTTCTTATCAAAACCCACATCCAGAGACTCATGAGAAAAAGTTATAAGCCATGGTTGACAGAGTATTGGAGCAGCAGCAACATATGACTGTGATTTTAATGGGAAGATAGATGCTCTGTACATCAACCTCAACACAAAGTTTGGAGTCTCTCAGCACTTATGTCAACCTAGAAAAGTGAGGGCCATTCAGAGACATGAGACCCTAATTAAGGAGAAGGGGGAAGCTGGTCAAAAACACCACGTCAGTGCATTGATAGGTGATGATTATTGGCAAGAGGTGAAGAGAGAACAGTTTCAAGAGGGAGATTCCCGAGTAGAAAGTGCTATTACTTCCAGTAGTTCGCACTGGTGTCGATCGACACCCGTTTCTGAGCATCGATCGACGGAACCATCAGAGTCTGTAGCTTCGTGTGAGTCTTCGAACATCGATCAACGTTGAGACGTAAACATTGGTCGACGGTCTTCAACAGTAGAAACAGTTTGTCTACCAACTCTGAATGCAAGCTTGTTTGTCAAACATCCTAGTATTGAGACTCCAGAACAAAAAGCTGATACACCTGAGCCAAAGATAACAGAAAGGCACTCCAGAAGGAAGCATAAGATTCCTAAAAATATGCGCAGAGAAGCAACTGACAAATAGATGGATGGCTGTGCCAAAAAAGTTCTTAAAATTCCTCTATATACTCATTTTGATGAAGCGTATTATACTCACAGATTATGGATGTTTTTCAGGGAATCCAAGGAGAAAAATGAGGACATAGAGCGCATGTTCAATGGCCTCAGAGAGAAGCTGAAGCAGAGGATCACTCTCAAGAAGAAAAGTGACCCTAGGAAGTTCGTGATTCCATGTTTTGTCAAAGGCCTCGAGTATCCCAATGCCCTCTGCAATACTCGATCAACAGTCAGCATCATGCCTAGAGCTATGGTAGAGAATGTGAGCCTGAAAGTAGAGCCTTCCAGTGATTTATTCACTTTTGTGGACTGTTCCAAGGTGAATTCAGAAGGGATAGCAAGAGACGTCCCAGTGCAGATTTGCAACGCCTTAGTTCTAGTACACTTCCTTGTGATGAATATCAAGATTGACTGGACCTTTTCCTTACTCTTTGAAAGAACATTCATGGCCACATTGGGAGCTATCTACGACATGAAGACAAACAAGTTATATCAATCCTTGATAAATTCAAAAAAAATTTATGGACCTGTTAAAGTCAAGAACAATTTTTATGGACCTGTTAAAGTCAAGAACAAGGCTACTCTAATAGAATTGAGTGAGGATCTAGATTTAATTGCTACGTGCTTCAACAATTACAATCAAGAGGAGGAGTCTGCGGAGATAGCATTGATCGATACCCAACCCATTACATCGATCGAGGACACCTCCATACAGACACTACATGGAATCCACCATTCAGAATCGATCGATACCCAACTTCAACAATCAATTGACTGTCTCAGCATACAAAAATAGGTTGATTGCCAAACCTCAACCATCGACCGACACTCATGACACAGATCATAACAAAGAAGACAGTCCAGAAGATATCGTCTTCACTAGACATAAATACCATGAGTTGGCACCAGAGAACACCAACCCAGAGTACACAGAACTTTAACCAGAAGAATCAACTGAGCAGGATACGTTTGAGCTATGGAAGTCTAGAGGCTTCAGCCGGTTGAACGAAACCAAAGATCCAACGTTGATCGATGAGACACGTTTACCATCGATCGACAGTCTCATCGAATATGGATCCATAGCTTTTGCCAACAACAACCGAAGAAATTTCGTTGGAAAAAGAGAGATGAGTATTGAGTTTACAGAGATGAGGATGGCAATGCACGAGCCATGGATGGCATAGTCATTAATTTGTCTGAGGGATGACATCATGGAGATTCTTTCGAGAGCCAACATGCATGAATATACTCATCTATGTTTGCTAGAGTATGCAGCAGACATTCGCAGAGCCAAACCAGACACATCAACTTAAATCAAACAAAGAAGTTGACAACATGGTACAATAAATTTACAGAGCCAAGGAGATGATTATGGATGACTATTACAAGAGGCTTAATGACATGTACCACCTGTTCAACAACAATATTGGTTGGTTAACCACGTGCATGGCAGAGGTGAAGTAGAAGATGGACTACACTCGCCAGATTCTTCAACAACAACAATTGACTGGAGCAGTTAGCTCAGCATTGACCGACGACAACACTAGGCCATCGATCGATAGTCATCAAACAACATTTAGGCAGAGGCTGGTAACAAAGACGTTATTGGAAGACAAGCTTCATGGAGTTTTCCTTTCTCAAGACTTGATGAGGAATATTATCTACCAGAAATTGGATGATATTTCAGAGCCCACAGATGCCAAGCTTAACATGCTGATGGGATGCATTAAAACACTCTAGGAAAGGATGAGTACAATGGAGACTGCTCAGATATGAATGGACAAACAGAGAACCAGAGGAGAAGAAACTGTGAGGAGCTTCATCAATGAATGGTTTCAGACATACAGAGAATATGTGGATACCTGCTTTTCCACATTGGTTTGATGAACCACCTTACTAGTCCATGAGTTCAAACGTCGAGCTTAAGACTATAACCAAACACTGTGTAGTAGTTTTATTTAATTTTTCACTATTTAGTTATTAATTACGGTTTTTATTTAATTACTTTAGGTTTTCAAGGAAGGATTAGAAAAGTTCAAACCACCATCGGTCGACGTCAACACTTCACCATTGGTCGAGGGCTTTGATGGTTTACCATAGGTCGACCATCATCACTCACCATCGGTCGACACTCCTTACGGAGTTTGGTAACTTTGACTTTCTCTCTACCTTTTACTTATGATTTAGTTTCTTCGTTAACCGAACCGGACGAGATAACACTGGTGATAGTGTTATTTAAGTATGGGGGAGGTTTGCTGATGTTTTTCTATATTTTGAGCTTTTATTTGTTATATTTACTTAGGTTTCTTTGAAATTTTTTTATTGAATCAAGAAGGGGATTATGATCAGAACTTATTTATTGACTAACCACACTATAGCACCATTCTTAAACATATTGATTGTAGAGATTACTAGATATGCAAAACTGGATCATCCTGCCATTGATCGCATTTACTAAGAAAGTTTTGAAGGAATCAAAGCTGATCTCCAACCTAATACTGACTATTTTGCTTTACTTTGGGGCTTGGCATACATCACATCAGATTCCTTTTGCACGTTTGTAAGGTATTAGTCTGTGTATTTCTGATTCTCTTTTCTCTCTCTCTCTCTTCAGCATCTAAAAAAGGAAAAGAAAAGATTGAGATGATTTCCTGAGATGCAGAGGGATAGGTACGTTACCGATGACCCCACTATTCTAATTCAAAAGAATGATCACACATTCTTGGAAGCGAGGGGTAGGTACATTACCGATGACCCCACTATTCGCCTACAACTTTGTCCAAAAAAAATAAAAATCAAAATCAAAAATAAGAAAGCAAGATGAACTGTATCAGCATCATTGTCCATTGAGTTTGAGATTTAAAAAGATTCTGAGAAGAGAGAAAAGTGGGAAGAAAGGGATCAGGAAAGACTTTATACCTATGTATGCTGATTTGCAAAAGTTGAGCCCATGTGTCCTTTGATCGATACTCCCAAAGTAAAGTCTACACTTTATTTTTTGGCAAAGAAATGAGATCAGCAGAAGGGTGAGTCAAATTTGTATTTGTTGAGTTGCTGACAAAATGGATTTTGTTGCTATACTAGGATAGGGCATATAGAGTTTCTCTTTGATTAACATTATTTAATGTGGTTGCAATATAGTAGTGGTGGTAGTTATACTATACATTATGTGAGTCCCCGCTTTCCAAACCTCTTTCACATGCTACCATTGTTTTGCTTGAGCATAAGCAAAGGTTAAGTCTGGGGGAGTTGATATACCTAGTTATTTACCAGTTTTAGACCATCATTTGGACCGCATTTGGAGTCTACTATGTGTGTCTGGACTGTGTTATAGAATCTTTACAGGTCCAGGTATGTTTGGAGCATTATGGAGATCATGGAGCTTGCTAGAGCATTTAGAAGAGATATCCGATAGCTGTTCACATTCAGCTAAGTACGAGTCGAAGTCAAGCATGACCATCGGTCGACAAAGCATCGTTGCTGTCGATCGACGACCCATTCGCAGAGTATTGGCCGACTTCAAGCCTAAGTACTTAGCTGAGAAGGCCTCTGGACGATTTTTGACCTAGTTTATATGGTTCTTCCATTGTTTAGGCAAAAGAGAGGAGAGACCCATGTTTTATTTTTACAGCTTGTAATTTTCTTGCATTAAGCTTTTTAGTAGTTTAGGGAATAATATATGAACTCCTTCAGAGATTTGTATTGGAACCCCATTTATTATTCTATGCATTATATTATTCATTTCATCATATTTTCTTTGATCATGTATGAGTAATTCACCTGTTAGATTTAGGGTTCATAATGGTACTGATGAATTACCACCAAAATAAGATTGCTAGGATGAATTAATATCAATATTTGGAATTGTGTTTAATGCTTGCGTTCTAAAGTAACTAACTAGGAACCTGAACTTAGGACATGGACAACTATGAGAGTAGGTTTTGTGCCAGAATTGATTCCATTGAGCTAGGTTGTTAGATGCATGCGCGATCGACACCAGGCCTTAGCCGTTGTCGAAAGTGCACTTCTCTGTCCGCATACGAGAGTTAGGACAAGAAAGGGTCGGACTAGTTAATATTTATTGTTCTCGCATATTAATAATTTCCTACATCCTATCAATTATAATTCACTTGCCATAAACACTAAATCTACCGCTTTTTCCATATTTGCATTCGCTTTGGTATTTTAGATAATTTCTTATTCCTGATAGGCTTACAATCAAAACCGTTATTTATAGTTTGTCTAACTTAACCATTAGAGTTAAAGAAATCTATTGTGTGCCCTCTCTCTCTGTGGATTCGATCCCTAACTACTGCAATTTGATCTATCTTGGCAAAAGTAGTTCGTACGGTAAATTTGATAGATTGCATATTAAGAACATAAACTTTAACCCGCACGCTGTCACCTTCCTAAAACTATCTTGCGAGAAATTACACAAAAATTCTAGCAAGCTGGGGACTAACTGTTAGGGTCAAATCGCTCACGAGAAAATCAACAGCTAAAATTTTCATAGAAAATATGCCTTTAAAATATGGGCCAGAATTGTCGAAGAAACTACACCATATAAGCAGAGCCTATTTAATAAGGATATGAGGAAAAAACTTCTTCTGATTCATCCCAAATAAACAATGAAGAAATTTATATTTAAATATGAAAAGATCGGAAAACGTCATGCGTAAGGTTTTTGCGATAAATAACGAATTTTTACATAACAATCTTCCGGAAAACAAAAGATTGGAAAAGTTTCCACAGAAAAACTCTAGGTGATAATATTCCGTAAAATAACTTTCAGAAATCTTTACAGAAAAACTTACGTAAAGTAAACGAAATAGTTCTGAAAACCTACAAAGCGATCAACGGAGAGAATGAGAACGAAAAAAGGCACAAGCACACTCCTCTCACTCTACCACCTCGCCACACACAGTCCCTCTCACTTTGGTCTTTCCACACACAGTCCCTCTCACCTTGGCCTCACCACACAGCCCTCTCTCACGTCAACTAACCACACACAAGCTCCACCTTGCCACACACAAGCTCAGCCTCGCCCCACACGGTCTCACTGTGCCACGCACAAGCTCATAATTTCCCCACACGGATCAGTCTTTCTCCACACGGGTAATCCTTTCCCCAAACGGTCTCACCTCACCCCACATTGCTCAGCCTCACCACAGAGCTCCCTCTCTCCCTTTCCCTCGTCACAGAGATCTAGCTTTGGCTCCATGTCGCCAGAAAGACTTCCTCTTTTCCCAATAAGTCTCTCATCATTTTATCCTTTGAATCTCGATCGAAATGTCTTTTGTTTCGTCTCAATCAGATTTTCCGTTGAGATTTTACGACGAAAACAAGTAAGACGTGTTTTGCGTAAAAGTGTGAATCAGTCGTCAAGATGATGCTTGTTAACTTAACACCATTGTATCCTCGACTAAATGGATTGATTTTCATCAATTCATAGGACCAAAGACATTAAAACATACGTAAGACAATCAATGGTTTCTCGAAGAATAATCGTAAAAATGTGTCAGTCGTAAAACAGTCTGAAAACAACCTAAAAACAAAAAAAGCCCACTTATGATTTAAATTGAGAACAGGCCCAGACGCAGTCACGGCTTACTTGATTGGAATAAAGAAACATGGAAAAAGAGGATAAATGTGAAGTTTCCAAGATAAATATGGATTTAGAGAGGATGAGAAAAGATGTCAGCGAAAGGATAAACTCGAATCGAGGCGGAAAAGAAAAGACGGTCGACTTTAGAGGCATATATAAAGAAGAGCAAGGTGAGGAGGACAAAGGTCAGAAACATTTGATAGCAACTTAAGCATTTAGAGAGATTTTTAGCAATTTCGTTTTCTGTTATCGAGCTGCGACTCAAACTAGGTTTAAATCTTTAGGTGGTTAGAACTAGAGAATTCACTGACAGCTCTTGCGGCTGTAGCTCTTACAATCTGTTGTAATCTCGCAATGCTCTTACGCGGAAACAAAATAAGAATATCTTTTTATTTACTCGCAAATTTTTACTTTGTTATTTTATCATCTTTGTTACTCATAAATTTGATCATTTGTCGTAGGCTTACAGAAATCTGGATCCTCAGGGAAAGTAAGGGGATTCTTTACTTTCCTTCGATTAATAAAATCGACGGTGCGAGTTTCAGTTCTCACAGTCAGCACTATTAGACTGGCTTATGGCCAGGTTTCAGCAGTTCGACATTCCATACTTTTGGATATCCCTGGATCAACTCGTTTACTATAATACGTGGGTCCATCCCATGGTTCGATGGCCGTTGCTGACCGAGCATGTGTCAATGGGATCCAAGGGTCCTCCCATACCCTTATTTGGTTACATGAGTGTGATTTTTGGTCTAGCCCTTGCCTCAGTAAGGGTTGAGCTTGACATCAAACTCGTCCTTATATAAGATAAGGAATCTGCATCAGTCGCTGGCAAAAGCGAGCTATGGCGATAATATCTTCCTCTCATTACTCTTGCTAGAAGTGAATCTGGGAATTGAATTAATCTCCTCAATTGTTTTGCCAATAGAGCCATATTAAATTCATGGATTAATTTGAAACCAATACCACCCTTTTCCTTTGGACAACAAAATTTTTTCCCATTTTACCTAGTGCATTCCTTTATTTGGTGGGTTAGTACTCCACCAGAATCAAGCAATCACGCTAGATAAATTTCACAAATTTCTTGGGGCAAAATAAAACTATACATCACATACATTAGAAGAGCTAAGTCAATGGCCTTTACCAGGATCTCTTTCCCACCACGTGTAAGCTAACGGCCCGCACCATCCATTTATCCTTTCTTCTAGTCTATCTTTAAGAAATGCAAACATCTTTCATTTAAATCCACTTATATCCTCTAAGAATACCCACATACGTCCCCATTCCTCCTTCGTTATCAGTAGACAAAGTTGCCTTGATCTCTTGCTTAATGCCCTATTTCCCCGAAAAGAATCGACGACTTCTCAAAATTGATACATTGACTCGATGCTTTTCCATATTACCTTTACCGCTTTCATCACTTCATCCATTCACGAGGCTCTGCCCTACAAAAGAAATGGCTATCATCAGCAATAACAGGTGAGACACCGGGGACATGCGCGAGATACCCGCAGTCCCGTTATCTTTCTATAACTCTTTGCATGATTTAGAAGGCTAACGAGCGCTTCCATGCATAAGATAAAGATGAACGGAGATAAAGGATCTTCCTTGCCTTAAGCCCCTCTGTGGGATATTATTCATCTTGGATGTCCATTGAGTACCTGGTATCTACCAGAAGATATGCATAGGCATAATCCATCTGATCCACTATTAACGGTCGGACTTTAGAGGCATATATAAAGAAGAGCAAGGTGAGGAGGACAAAGGTCAGAAACATTTGATAGGCAACTTAAGCATTTAGAGAGATTTTTAGCAATTTCGTTTTCTGTTATCGAGCTGCGACTCAAACTAGGTTTAAATCTTTAGGTGGTTAGAACTAGAGAATTCACTGACAGCTCTTGCGGCTGTAGCTCTTACAATCTGTTGTAATCTCGCAATGCTCTTACGCGGAAACAAAATAAGAATATCTTTTTATTTACTCGCAAATTTTTACTTTGTTATTTTATCATCTTTGTTACTCATAAATTTGATCATTTGTCGTAGGCTTACAGAAATCTGGATCCTCAGGGAAAGTAAGGGATTCTTTACTTCCTTCGATTAATAAAATCGACGGTGCGAGTTTCAGTTCTCACAGTCAGCACTATTAGACTGGCTTATGGCCAGGTTTCAGCAGTTCGACATTCCATACTTTGGATATCCCTGGATCAACTCGTTTACTATAATACGTGGGTCCATCCCATGGTTCGATGGCCGTGCTGACCGAGCATGTGTCAATGGGATCCAAGGGTCCTCCCATACCCTTATTTGGTTACATGAGTGTGATTTTTGGTCTAGCCCTTGCCTCAGTAAGGGTTGAGCTGACATCAAACTCGTCCTTATATAAGATAAGGAATCTGCATCAGTCGCTGGCAAAAGCGAGCTATGGCGATAAATATCTTCCTCTCATTACTCTTGCTAGAAGTGAATCTGGGAATTGAATTAATCTCCTCAATTGTTTTGCCAATAGAGCCATATTAAATTCATGGATTAATTTGAAACCAATACCACCCTTTTCCTTTGGACAACAAAATTTTTCCCATTTTTACCTAGTGCATTCCTTTATTTGGTGGGTTAGTACTCCACCAGAATCAAGCAATCACGCTAGATAAATTTCACAAATTTCCTGGGGCAAAATAAAACTATACATCACATACATTAGAAGAGCTAAGTCAATGGCCTTTACCAGGATCTCTTTCCCACCACGTGTAAGCTAACGGCCCGACCATCCATTTATCCTTTCTTCTAGTCTATCTTTAAGAAATGCAAACATCTTTCATTTAAATCCACTTATATCCTCTAGAATACCCACATACGTCCCCATTCCTCCTTCGTTATCAGTAGACAAAGTTGCCTTGATCTCTTGCTTAATGCCCTATTTCCCCGAAAAGAATCGACGACTTCTCAAAATTGATACATTGACTCGATGCTTTTCCATATACCTTTACCGCTTTCATCACTTCATCCATTCACGAGGCTCTGCCCTGCAAAAGAAATGGCTATCATCAGCAATAACAGGTGAGACACCGGGGGGACATGCGCGAGATACCCGCAGTCCCGTTATCTTTCTATAACTCTTTGCATGATTTAGAAGGCTAACGAGCGCTTCCATGCATAAGATAAAGATGAACGGAGATAAAGGATCTTCTTGCCTTAAGCCCCTCTGTGGGATATTATTTCATCTTGGATGTCCATTGAGTACCTGGTATCTACCAGAAGATATGCATAGCATAATCCATCTGATCCACTTATTAGCAACCCCCCCCCCCCCCCCCCCCCTTTATTAAGATCCATTCCATCATGTCATATGCTTTACTCATATCAGTTTTTGTTACCATCCGCTTATGTCTTCCACCAGGTTTTGTTCTTAATGCATGAAATATTTCTTCAGCTATCATTATATTATCCATAATCTGTTTTCCCACAACAAAGGCCGATTGGATTTCAGATATTCGTTATGGTAGAATTTTCTTCAGTCTCTGGCATAAGACCTTTAGACAATTTATAGCTCACAGTACATAAGCTTATTGGACGAAATTGAACCATCTTAGATGGTTTATCTTTTTCGGAATAAGGAAAATATTTGTGTCTTTTTAGACATGGAGTAACAATTCTTTCAAATAAGAATTCATTGACCATACGATTAAAGTTTTTTTTTTATAATATCCCAAAACTTCTGATAGAAGAGCGAGCTCATCCCATCTTGTCTCTCGGAGCTTTCTATAGGTGCATAGCAAAGAGAGCTAGTTTGATTTTCCCCATTCAGTTGCAGAAGCAATAAGTTCATGATCATCACATATGTAATCGTAGTTTGAAATATTCACCAATGCTTCATCTAGTGATGAGGGGTGAGGAAGTTTCAAAGAGTGATCAGAAATAACTAGTTTGCACATGATTTTGAATTTAACATAGATTTATTTTGAAATTTAATTAAATGTTGAATCATTAATAAAGTCAAATAGATCATTTTTAAGTTTGTCACAAAAAGAATCTCCCAAAAAGAAAATGACCAAAATAAGTTTCCCTAAAGAGGTAGAAGATCTTTATATCCTAGATATATAAATACAAAAAATAAAATAAAAATATAAAAAATAAGAAAAGAAATATAATTTTGAATTATATGTTTTCAAATTCGAATTTTCTATAATTTTTTTAACTTTTAATTTTATTTGTTTTTCACAATTTTTCAAATTTCAATAATGTTTTTGAAACTATTTTTAAAACTTATATTTTAAATTTTAATATTTATTTAAAAAAAATTTAAGCATAAACCCCAAAAACCTCACTCTTAATTCTAATTAATTAGTTTGAAGAGTATAAATATATATTTACCCTTTAATAAAATTTCTTTT
>CAJHQP010012489.1:0-11927 GCA_905132765.1 Moricandia arvensis
CCCTTGTTATTTGTTCATGAATTTTAAAAATATTGATAGAATCCATTAATATTGATTTAAGAATTTTAAAAATCCATTCAAATCTATTGTTATTCAATTTTTTTAGTTTTTATTGATTCTCTAATTCTAACTAAATCTACGGTTATTGGGACATGAATTCTATTCATTTTTACTCATAAGATTAAACTTTCAAAATATGATATGTATCCATGAGATTTTTAATATCCATGTGATAACAAACTAGAAAACGAATAATTATTCTTACCAAATATCTATTGAACTTCCAATCCAAACTATATGTTCAAAACTGAGTCTAACATTTTTGAATATATAATTATATTTTATATACTTATATTTTGAATATATAACTATATTTATATATTATTCATACATTAGATTATATAAAATTTAATTTTAGAATATATAATTATATTTATAATTTTATTATTAATTATTAAAAAATAAAATAACATATGAATGACTAAAAAACATAAATACGGTTAAAAAATTTAATATAATATTGTATGTATCATTATTATTTACCTTTTAACATAAACAATATGTTTAGAAAAAAAATAATTTTTTTTGACACAAACTTACTTTCATTTGAAACTCAAACTTTTGCGATACAATAACAAGAGGGAATTATCCATCCTCTTTGACAATAGTCATAAAATACAATAGATAAATAAGTTAAACATGATAGGTCTTCAAACGAAGATGACAGCAGATTCAAGATGATGCTTGAATGCGTCGGAGGAGCCTTCACGACATAGTCAGCCAACAGGAGAATAGTCAAATAAAGTGACGTTGAGATCCAGATTTCATCTACGCATCATCTACGCAAATCACCAAAGCGATCTTGATTGCATCTTCAGGTCCCGTGGAGACTGCTACACAAGAATAACAAACCGATGAAGAAACTGAAGTAGACACTCGGCAACGAATGCGAGGAAACACCTCTTTCCAAAGAAAAAGGGTATGGTGATAAAAACTTCTCCACAAGAGAAGAAAAATATCAAAATAGAACCGAGCCTTGTGAACCCACCGGTAAGACTTCGTACAAGCAGAAAATAATACTATTCGCATAAAAAGGGATCCCAGTGAATCAACCGGAAATCCTTAACACAATAAGAAAAAACGACACTCAAATAATCTATGATCACTAACTTGTGCTCTGATGGGCCTTTTCTTATACTGCTGATTCAACCTTCTTAATGGACCAAGTCCATGAAGGTATAACTCTCGGCACTGAGCAAATCGATCTCGATATCAGGATGTACTCGATGAAAATTTCACTGGAGATGGAGCGATTGATGACATTTGACGAGAGGGAAGAGGTGGACGGTGCAAAGTCTAGCTCACCAGTGATATCGAGGCTTCCGGTGAACATAAGAAGTGGAAGCATGAACACGTCGGACTTCCAACTTGGGTAGTATATATAGGTTTTTGACATAGTCGATAAGATAATGTGGGAAGGTGGAGAGCTCGTCTTTAAAACCTCTAGGTACAGATCTGAAGCATTGGTCAACAGTGGAGCCCCACTTACACATGGCTGTAAAGCACCAAGATCTATGAAGGAGGAGAGCGATTGCGATAGGGAGCAGCGACCAAGCACTAGGAGCGGCGGAGGCGGTACAGATGGCGGGAATGATTGGCTGGACAGATATGGATCTGGAGGAGTGAGATGAGACTACTCCAGGCGTTGAAACTTTGACGGTCAGTAGATCAGGAGAGTGGCTGCAGCACGAATGAGGAGCACGGAGTTTGAAGCTGACATGCATGGCAAAGCAGTGGGGACCCCCCCCCCCCCCAGAAAGTCACGGAGTCAGTGGTCAAGACTCCATAACGGAAGCACCAAGCTCCTCTTCTCACGGAAAGAGACAGTCTCATGGGAGACTCGTCGTCGTGAGGGCCACTGAGGAGGAAGACGTGGAAGGCGAGCACGGTAGAAAGAGCAGTCAATGATGAGGAGCAAATACCGAAACAGAGATCCCGACATCGGCGGCCAGAGGCCTCACCGGCGTCGAGGAAAATGGTTCTTGTCGGCACCTCGATTTTCGGACCCAAAGAGAATTAGGGTAACCCAAAAAAACAAATAATCATGCTATATAATTTAGAATAAAATAAATTATAATTTATTTCTTTACAAAAAATCGTATAAAAGAGATAATACAATTCACAAAACTCTATACCAGTCTTATAAAACTTATGATCAAATTTTATAAGTCAATGCATATATAGTTTCAAAATCCACATAATTTTTTAAAATCCATCAACTCTTAAAATTCACAAACTCTTTGATTTCACGAATTCATCTATTTCCTTAACAATTTTAAACGTTTTTATCGCTCAATATTGTCGTTTTCATTTTCACGGACCTACAATGAGATGACCTCAGGGATTGGAAATTAAGCCTATTCAATGTTGATTAAGTCTACCATGATTCATTTGAACAATAAACTTCTTGTTTTTTTAGTGCTGGCAGATAAAGTAAGTCTTCCAGGCTTTATTCCTCACTGTTTTTTTTTTGTTTTTATCTTTTTTTATCTTTTTTTTGGTGAGTAAACCAGTGTTTTCTTGTTGGTGCGAGTTGACCTGCAGAGTTTTAATTTGCCCCAACGAGCGCCTTGATGTTGTTACCATCGCCATCATGCCACCTGCTACCGATGACAACGAGCTGGAGACAATGAGAAGGCGAATCTTTCACACCAATAATCCTACTACTCAGTGAATCGATCAAGAAAACCGAGCCAGACATCCAAGGCATGATCGCCAAGATATCCCAACCAGAAGCAGCGCAAGAAGTGCCAATGTCAATTGTGTTTAAAGGACCATGATTAGACAAAGAGTTAAGATACTTCAACACAAGTTTAATGAGAGCATGATTCTTGCTTTTGATCATGTACATGTTAACCCAATTGAGATTAAGCCACCTGATGAACAAGCTGATGAAGAACCAAATTTGAAGAATGATGGACCATCCAAGAAGACTAAGTACTCAAGTGAAGATCTTTAGTCATTCATTCCGAAACCAAGTCCAGAGCCACTTTCTGGTCATCAGTATGGAAGATCAGCTCGTCTAGCAAGATTCATGGACTAATCAAACCGGCCAAAAAGTTAAGAAAGTAAGAATTTAAATTCATATTCCAACGGTTTTCATTTGTTTTCAGCTTTGGTCTTTCTTTTCCCTTTTATCTGAGTTTATGCCCAAACTTTCTAGTTGGCTTGCACGTCTAATAGGGTTTTCATTTCAGTCAGAAACTTATGTAATATTTGCTTCAAAGTCCCTCGAAGGAACCACTGCATTGGACGTCGATATAAGTCTCCTATAAGAAATTTGTATTCTCTTACACATGATATAAAACAAAACCTTTCTCTAACGTAAATCCTAGAGCTCTTATACCAAGAAATCACTTCCTTCTCTTTTCCTTGTGAGACCAGTACCTCCATGGCCTAGAGAGCTTGTGTTGTATTACAAGATCTTCTGTCTCTCATATGGTTCACTTCGTTCAATCAAGTTACTTGTTCTCGGATCCATTTGATTGATTAGATCAATCTGATCGGTCCACCCCTTGTGCTAGATCGTTTCTATTTGTGCGAAAGATCATACAGAATTTTTCAGCCTAGGCCAGTATCAACAGTTTAGAAAAAGACGAAGAAAATGATATCGCCGCAAATCGTGCAGAAATCCTCGATCAACAAATGATTATAAGTGAGGAAGAATCTTAAAGAGACCGAAACACAATACCTCGAGAACGCTTGGACTGTATAGAAGAACTAAATACACTTGATCATGCAAGGTATCTATATGTGTAGACTTCAAGAACCAGACTCCTCCACTTTCCAAAGAGCACGAGCTCTTAGAGAACACTAATATGCTCGTCATTTCTTCACGAGTCAGATACGGTCACGTATTTAACCAGATTATAATTCTTCATCCTGCGAAACAACTCAACAAGACCTCTGTTGGGATTCGTTAAGGAGTCAGATACGGTCACGTATTTGACTAGATATTTTTTCTTAAGAGTATAGTGATTGCCTCTTTGTCGCACCCCAGGGACGTAGCCATTCTAGTTGAACCCTGGGTAAAAAAATATTTGTGTCTATCTTCTATCTTTTCCACATTCTTATTTTGATCTCCATAATTCTACAAAGTAATTCTTTCTTACATATGTCGTCGAGCTCGTCAGAGCGTGTATCAGTGAGTTTGTGTGTTTTACTATTTCTGCCATCGTTGTGGTTTTTAACAAAGTAGTATCAAAGCAAACTATTTGTCGTTGTGGTTCAACAAACTGGTATCAGAGCCTCTGGTTGGTGTGTTTTCAATGGCAAATGCAAGAATTGAAGTGGAGCTGTTTGATGGGAAAGAGATTTCTCATTGTGGAAGAAGAGGATGCTTGTGCATCTCTCTGTCCTTGGTTTTAAGGATATGTTATAGGAGTCTAGGTAATCTTCTGTGTCAGCCATTCAGAAGGATGAATACAGACATGTTTACAGGGAGCGGTTGCTGAAAGAGGAAGCTGAAAGGCTTGAAAGATCAGAGACGGTGATGAATCTGATCGGTCTCAGTGTGGGAGATCATGTGTTATGGAAGATCGAGTTGTGTACTTCAGCTGCTTCTTCAAGGTCTACACTGGAGATGTTATATCATTCCAAGACTCTACCAGGTAGAACTCACTTGCAGCATAAATTTGATATATTCAAGATGGTTGATGCTCGTACTAGAAAGGGGAATATCGATGGCGTCTTGAAGATTGTGTCTTACTTGTCAGAGGAGGTGAAAGCGATTATGCTCCTGAATTCGCTACATTCACAGTTCCACCCTCTCAAGGAAACACTTAAGTAGAGAAAGGATATTTTTCGTTGGAAGTGGTGACGAGTGCTGCAAGATCTAAAGATCAGGATCTTAAAACCTCTAGGGTTCCATATGATGATGGTGAAGGATATTATGCTAGAGCCGAGTCTGAGAACAAGGATCCGTTGAGGAATGATAAGTCGTTTCTAGATCAAGCTAAGGGTCTAGAATTACTTGCTGGTTCTGCAAGAAGCAGGGAAACACCAGTAATGACTATTATGTTAGAAAGAAGTATGGCGGGGAAGATGAAACAGCGGTTGTGATAGATCCTGATTCAGTGTGTGATGCTCTTACTACAAAGGGGAGTATCGATGGCTTCTTGAAGATTGTGTCTTACCTGTCAAGCGTGAATGTAACTGTGTCAGAGGAGGTGAAAGCGATTCTGCTCCTGAATTCGCTACATTCACAGTTCAACGCTCTCAAGGAAACACTTAAGTAGAGAAAGATATTTTGTTGTTGGAAGAGGTGACGAGTTCTGCAAGGTCTGAAGATCAGGATCTTAAAACCTCTAGGGTTTCATATGATGATGGTGAAGGATATTATGCTAGAGTCGAGTCTAAGAACAAGGATCCGTTGACGAATGATAAGGTCGATTCTAGATCAAGCTAAGGGTCTAGAATTACCTGCTGGTTATGCAAGAAGCAGGGGAACAGCAGTAATGACTATTATGTTAGAAAGAAGAAGTATGGCGAGGAAGCTGAAGTAGCGGTTGTGATAGATCCTGATTCAGTGGGTGATGCTCAGACTACAAAGGGGAATATCAATGGCTTCTTGAAGATTGTGTCTTACCTGTCAAGCGTGAATGTAACTGTGTCAAAGGAGGTGAAAGCGGTTCTGCTCCTGAATTCGCTACATTCACAGTTCAACCCTGTCAAGGAAACGCTTAAGTAGAGAAAGGATATTTTGTCGTTGGAAGAGGTGAAGAGTGCTGCAAGGTCTAAATATCAGGATCTTAAAACCTGTAGGGTTTCATATGATGATAGTGAAAGAAATTATGCTAGAGCCGAGTCTGAGAACAAGGATCCGTTGAGGAATGATAAGGTCGGTTCTAGATCAAGCTAAGTGTCTAGAATTACCTGCTGGTTCTGCAAGAAGCAGGGGAACACCATTAATGACTATTATGTTAGAAAGAAGAAGTATGGCGAGGTAGCTGAAGCAGCGGTTGTGATAGATCCTGATTCAGTGGGTGATGCATTATCGGTAACATATAAGTGGCATCATGATAAGTGGGTGATTGTTTCTGTGTGTTCTCACTACATGACATGTAGGAGGGATTGGTTTCACATGTTTCAAGATCTGACTTTGGGAGAAGTACTTCTTGTTAATGATTGCCCGGTAGGAGTAAAAGGGATTGGTACAATCAACAAAGCTTATGGAGGTTTGGTCAAGACACTCACGGAAGTCAGGTATATTCCATAATTAAGAAGGAACTTGGTATCTACTAGAACCTTAGATTTATTAGGCTTTGAGCATAGTTTTGGACATGGGAAGACTAGGATTTACAAGCTTCGTAAACTAGCTCTTCAAGCAACCTTGTCTGGGTCATTGTACCTGTTAGATGGAGAAATTGCGTCAGGTGATATAAATAACAGATGCAGGAAGAAACCAGCTACAAATGTGACAATCTTGTGGCATAGACCTCTTGAGTACATGAGTATGAAGAATCTACAGATTCTGGTTCTGGAAGGGGGTTATAGATATGAGGACGATTGAAGTTTTGGAGTTCTGTGAGAGTTTTGGGGAACATGATACATGTGAAGCTCTCAGGCACATGCTGTTTTGTGTGATGTATCTCCAAATGTAACATCAAGTCTGGTGTGGATGTTATCCTCAAGGTGACCTAGCGAATGGTTCCAAGTGGTCTTGTTGTCGAAAGTCTTCTGAAAAAAGGTGGAGTTAAGCGGTGTGTTTAGTTGGTATAGACGGAGGTGGAAGATGGTTGTTTGGATTCGCTGGAAGGTTGAATAATCACTGGTTTAGGTGGTCCTTGGTTTGAGAGGGTGGTTATAAACAGTTAATCCACGTTTTATATTATCGATGATGACACTGCGTCAGGACCGGAAGTTGAGACTTCAGGTGGAGCTGTAGATGAAACAGCTTTCGTAGCTGTTGATGCAGGTGTTGAAAAAGGTGAAAGTCTTAAAGGATATCAGCTTGGTATGGAAAGAGTATGAAGAATAATAGTGCCGCCTGCATGGTACTCTGAGTCCGAGGATATAGCTGAGTTTGCGCTATATGTAGCTGATGATGTATGTGCTTAAAAACCTCAAGAATATCATGGAGCGATGAGAAGCAGAGAAAGTGGTCAATGGGATTAATCATGTGGTGAAGAGATGACATCACTGGTTAAAAACAAAACATAGAAACTTGAGAGAAGGCCTGAGAAGCTTAAAGTGTTGGTCTGCTAGTCGATGTTTAAAATAAGTCTGGAATACCTGGTGTTGAAAAGCCTAGATTTTTGGCTTGGTTAGTTGCAAGGGATAATCTCAGAGAGAGGGTATTGATTATCCAGATGTGTTTTCACCCATCGTGAAACATGTATCTGTAAGGTTTTTGTTGTCTATTACAAAGAATCTTGACTTTGAGAAACTGGATGTAAAACCGTTGTTTCTTCATGGAGCATTTGAAGAATGGATTTACAGGAAGAAACCAGAAGGATTTCATAAAGTTCATGTGTGTCTACTTCAAAGGAAGAGTGTGTCAGCACCTGTTGGTGTACATTTCAGATCGTCTGGCATAGATGATGATGAAGCAAAGACAAGATGGAGGATATTCCATGTACGAGTTGTGATCTTGGATATGCATATGAGGTTGGTTAGGAGGCTTAGGAGTAAGCCTGGGATTATTCATTGGACTACGGTGGGTACTGATATACCTCACGGGACAAAAGATCGGAGATTGTGCTTCAGAGAAGAATGGAGTGTTTAAGGTCGAAATGAGTTTTTGATTCAGATATTTTTCTCCTGTTTTTGGGACAAGAGATGGTTGATCTCGGTTATGTTTCATGGATGGTGGTGATACAATCAGATGGAGAACAAGACTATAAAATGTAGTGACTATGTCAACGATTGAAGCGGAGTGTATGGCATTGGTTAAAGCTGTCACGGAAGGAATGTGATTAAGGGGATTAGTTGAAGAGATTGGATTTAAGCAAGATACGGCGGAGATATCGTCTGACTCTCATAGTTCATGAGAAGACTAAGCACGTCAGCAGAAAGGTTTTCTTCATCTTGGATATCTCTCAAGGTGATGCAAGTGTGAAGTTATGTACTTCAGAATAATCTTTCTGATATTGTAACCAAGGTGGTTCCTGTTATTGAGTTTGAGGACGCTGTAAAGTTCCTTGGGATGGCCGAGAGCATCAGTGTCATCCGGCAAAGCATGAATTTTCTTAACCAAAGTAATGTATCGTGTTTGATATCATCAAGGTGGAGTTTGTTGGGATTTGTCAACGACTACGTCAAGGAATCCGTCTGGGACTTCGTCAGGATTTGGTGATGGAAATCAAATAAGATCACGTAGCTTAAATCAAGACAAGACCGTCCTATTAGGAAATAAAATGTCACTTTTATGGATTTATGAAAGTTGACAGGATCCTGAAAATAATAATTTCATGGAGTTATAGAAGTTGGAAGTATTATGGAAATATTCCTAATAGGTTTATGGAAAGGGGTGAATGCCCTAATCCAACAATGTTAATGCAGTAGACTCCTACTATATAAGAGGAGCTCGTGTGTTCTATTATTGTGTGTTTCACATCCAAGCAAGCCGGCTTGTAGCTTGTGAGAGAGAAATAGAGGTGCTAAATTTTTGTTCTTAAGATTGTAGTGAATTACCTTTTTTCCACGCTCCGAGGACGTAGTCCTTCTAGGTGAACCCTGAGTAAACAACTATTTGTGTCTATATTCTATCTTTTCCGCATACTTTTTCTGATCTCCATAATTTTACAACTCATTCTTTCGTATATACGTGATCGAGTTCCTCAGAGCGTCTACCAGCGAATTTGTGTATTTGACTGTTTCTACCATCGTTGAAGAATGGAAACAATTATAAACAAAATATATTTATCATTTCACGATAATATGGATCTTCTCTCACCTTCAAAAGAACAAGAAGGGACATATTTTTTGATGATTTTGGTCCAACTTTTCCAACGTGAGCCAAAAAACCCGGGCTGAGAAGAAGAGCAACCAAAAAGACTATATTTAGTTGCCATGTTAATAAATCATTATGTTTTCCATGTTTTTCTCATTAAAGTCTATTTAGTGACAATTTTTTTGTAAGTCTATTTCAAGGTATTCCTTCTTAACAATTCTCCTGCCACTCGATTGTTAAACGAGATGAAAAGAGAGCTCCCGTGATTCAGGAGTGATATCCACAAAGAGAGACAGCAGCAAAGTGAAATATGTTTCAATCGTTAGACAAAAAGACAGTCTCCTTCTCCGTATGTTTGACGGAACAAGAAGGAGAAGACTTTGTATCAAGAGACACATATTTATGCATTATGACGAATGATAACATGCGTTCTTATACACCGATATGGAGCTCTATCTAGTTATTTGGAGTTCAACCGATATAAGTTCCTAAAGGCTAATCGATCACATGTAGACAACATTACCGACGTTGAATGAAAGAGAGCTCGCGAGCTCAAGATTACTAGAGTCTAGAGTCCTTGAACTTCCACAAACGAGAGCTCTTGAGTTATTGATTACAGGGTGTATTACATGGAAAACGCCAAAGTGGATTGACCGACAAGTAACATCCTGAGTGTCCAAAGGAACCAAAGATGATCTTCAACATAATCTGTTCAATTTCTTTGTTTTGGGGCTTCATATACACTGGATCAGATTCTTTGTTCAGGTCTGGAAGGCAAAATCTGTGTGTTTATGGTTCTCCTCTCTCTCCCCTTCAGAGTAAAAAATGAGGAAAATAGATAAATGTCAAAAAGAAGTGAACAAGAGCTATTGGTAGCCTCCACTATAGCTTGATTCATGGAAGCTTGTCCAAATATCTTAATCAATTAAAAAATAATAACTATAGAAAAGGAAGACATCGACTAAGTGAAGCAAGAAAAAAGAGAGAGGAAAGAAACCATAGAAGATTGCCTATGTGATTAGATACTTTGAATGGGTTGAGTTCATGTGTCTTTGATCAATACTCTCAAGATGAGCTTACACATTTATCTCTGAAATGAGGTCTGTGGAGGGATAGGTTAGATGGTATAAGGTGAGTTGTTGGATGGATGACCAAGTTGCTAAGCTGAGGTTAAGTACATGAAAGTGCCTTCTAAGGTTGGTACTAATTTTATGCAGCATGCAACACTGTAAGATCTGATGGCGGTGTATCTAAAGAAAGGTGAGTCCCTATGTTTTCAAACATCTTCCATACGTTCACTATATACCATGGTTTTTACCACTTTTTGAGCATGATATAAGTAATATTAAAAGTCAATTCTAAATGTTTGGAGTTGTTTTAGAGTCTTTTAAGGTTCAAGTATGTTTTGGGAAACTTTGAAAATCATGGAGCTATTTGAGATGTAGAACCATGCAAATGCGTCAAAAGTTTAGCAATGGATGGAAAACTTCCAAAAATGGATGAAACTCATATTTTGACACAAGC
Organism: Moricandia arvensis; assembly: GCA_905132765.1. NCBI lineage: Eukaryota > Viridiplantae > Streptophyta > Magnoliopsida > Brassicales > Brassicaceae > Moricandia > Moricandia arvensis. The sequence continues at coordinate 10,478 of CAJHQP010012489.1, forward strand.
TAGAGAATTGAGTTCTTTTTCAATTCCACTGGTTTGGGGTCAGTACATGGCCTAGATAAAATTTTATGCTCGTGTTACTGAGAAGTGGCCTATGTGACACGCGAGAGGATGTTGTTGAGCATGTAGCATGGTGTCGATCGGCACCACCTTGGTGTCGAGAGACACCCCTTCTTATCTGCTACCGAAGGGTTTTATCAACCTCCAATCATTGCAGCTAGTCCAGAAGTTTCATCTATTTACAAAAGAGCCCAAAACGTGTTTTAAACTTTATATTATGTTTTTTAACTCATTGTTGATGGCTACGCTTTCTTCTAAGTTTTGTTTTGAGATTCGAAGATAACAGAAGAACTCCTTTGGGAGTCTTCTTTGAACTCCTATGGATTTCTTTATGCATTCTATTCAGTTTATGATTATGTTTTCATTGATCTTGTATGAGTAACCATCTTGTAAAATCTTGGGATATCATGAGCTTTATTTCAAACTTATAATTATTGATTGTTATAGATTCCTTCACCAGGATTGATCTTTATGCTTGTTTCTATAATATCTAACTAGAGACATGATCGTAGGATAATTGTGAGACACGAGAATAAATAGATTGCCTGAATCAAATCCTGTTGAGCTAAGATGTTAGTCGCAACAAGAGTTGGTTTAAGACTTAGTGAACATATCAAATTGGAACTTATTGCTTGTTTAAAGATTTTGATCCGCAACGAGAGTTGGTTTTCGAGGATTAAGACATTTGATAGCTTATCGCAGGGAGAATTGGATAACTTACTATTGAATTCGAGTTCTAGGCTTGTTTAATTTAAAATCCTTGGCATCTATTGATTATTTTTTGAGTCTCTTGTTTGATAAATCACTGAGTCTAGTGCTTTATCTTCTGCTACACAACTCATCAATTTACTTCTTTCTTTTTATTGTTTTTTTATCTTCCGGTTTAGATTAGCTTGAAACCATAAGTATATTGCATGATCCCTAGTCCATGTGGATTCGATCGTTAAGTCTACGATGACACTCTTATTTGAGAGAGTTGCTTGAGGTTAATTTGAACATATTATTAAGTAAAGAGGGAAGAGCGAAAAGGAGTAAGAGAAGTTTGAAATCCAACACTTACAGCCATTCCAGTGCGAGCTACGTCACATTAAGCATTTGGATTAACCAATTCTACCACAACCGGTACTTCCTTTGTTCTTGATTGAGATGACGGAATAGCTATGTGCTTGATTCACTGTTATATAAAAAGGTACAGCGTTGGAGTAGTGGGATTTAGCGCCGTTGTCGGGGAACATTGATGTCAAATTTGGCGCCGTTGTCGGGGAACATTGATCGCCATTAGATTGAATTTCTAGGATTTAGTCCAGGTTTGTTTTAATTTCAAAGTTACTATTTTTTTTCTTTTTTAGGTGCATGCAAAAGAGTACCAGGAGCAATAAATGACAAGAATTAC
>CAJHQP010012490.1:0-11923 GCA_905132765.1 Moricandia arvensis
CCGATGAAGATGATAGAGATCCAAAATCTACGGCTAACGCAACAGTCTCTCACTGATGTTGAGAGAAGAAGAAGAAGGGTCTGAGCATAGATTTGAGAGACGCCAACCCCAACTGAAAACGCATGTTATCGTCATCAACCTAGAAAGCGAAAACCATAAAAAGGAAATGTGACCCAAAGCACCATGACCGAGCCAAGACATACCACCAACGGACAAGATCCGACTTGATATGAGAGATCTCAAAGAACAAACACGGAAATGACCACCAAAGCTCCTACTCAAGACACGTACCTCACCACCGCTCCAGATCCCTAACCAGTGGACAATAACGTTAGAGACAAGCCACAACAATTTTATATAGATGAGCAAGAGAGAATAGAAGTAAGGGAAACAAGGGTCTTCCGGAGAGCACTGTCGTCTGAGCAAAGCCGAGCAAAAAGTTTGAATTTTTTGATTGATGGGTCAGACAGGGTTAGAACATTCCGTGCAAAAAAACCGACTTATAAAATTATAACTAAGAATTTTCCATTTTGGGAGACGGGTTTGAAATCTTTTTCAAAATCCTTCTTAAATTCAAATCAGCCTATTTAATAAATAGGACGTCAAAAAAAAAAAAGAAATAGGTGAAAAAGAAGTTTTAAAAAGCAAAATACCTTAAAGATAAAAGAAAAAATCTTGAAGGAAAAGGAAAAGACATGACTTTAACATTATATAAATAAGAAGACTCCTCAAATCATAAGGGGTCATCTACAGGGCTTTTTGCAAATTTGACTTAAAACTCAAAATCAAACACAAAACTAACTTCTCTTTTTTTGTCATTTTTTTGTCTAATTCACCCCATATGTTCACATTATTTACGAAAATGCCACTGATTTTTTTCTTGTTTTTTCTTCTGAAAATGACATTTTTACTCTCTCAACCTCATCATCTTCAAATATTTACAATATTGCCATTGCCATCAATACCACAACCACCATGAACAACTAATTTGAAGCTCTTAATGTACCTAAAATTGATTGACACTACCTAAAATTGATTGGCACTAAATGTTATGAACAAAAAACAACATCTCTTTAACTTTGTCTCCATATTCATCCAAAAAATTCAAGCTTTTGATTCTAAATTTTTTATGCTTGGTAGAGCCATTCAAGCATACTAATCTTCGTGGGTTACTTTCGTTTGAGGTTCTGGGTGGTTGGAGAGGACTATTTGTGCTTAGGAAGTCATCTCACTAGTGAAAGGTATGAAATTGATTTTTTTTTCAGATTTGTCCGCGTCGAAGACTTACCCGTAAGTCGTCTGGCTGAAGAAGACTTACGGGTAAGTCTTCTAAGCACACGGGCGACTTACTTATAAATCGTCCAAATTTGTTTGTTAAGAAAAAATTCTAGACGACTTATTTGTAAGTCGTCTAGGATAAACGGGTTAGTTTTGCATTTGACCGAATTGTGTCAGATCTTTGACTTTTCGGAGACGACTTACTAGTAAGTCGTCTCCGAGAAATCAAAATTCAAATATTTTATTAAAGCTAGACGACTTACGTGTAAGTCGTCTCAGGTTACTTTTGCAATTGGAAAATAAAACTTAAATATTTAACTTTTCCCAGACGACTTACTTGGAAGTCGTCTAGCTAGAGGACCTTCCTGAAAGTCGTCCAGGATAAGCGAAGTCGTCCAGATTTTTTTCCGAGAATCTGGTCAAACCTTGCTTCTCTCGGACGACTTTCAAGTAAGTCCTCTACCTAGACGACTTTAAATTAAGTCGTCTGGGAAAAGTTAAATATTTAAGTTTTATTTTCGAATTGCAAAATAACCTGAGAAGACTTACATGTAAGTCGTCTAACTTTAATAAAATATTGAAATTTTTGATTTCCCAGAGACGATTTACGAGTACGTCGTCCAGGAAAAGTCAAATATCTGACACAACTTGGTCAAATGCAAAACTAACCCGTTTATCCTAGACGACTTACTAGTAAGTCGTCTAGAATTTTTTCTTAACAAACAAATCTGGACGACTCACAAGTAAGTCGTCCCATTTTAAAGTCAATTGCAAAAATGACATATTTGGACGACTTACTTGTAAGTCGTGTATGTCTTCCAGACGACTTAACCGTCAGTCGTCTGCGTCAATGTATAGTAAACTTTCATTTTCTCTATGTTTACTAATGTGTTTTATTTTGAATTTTTGCAGATGTTGCGTCAGTTACATGCAGTGTATGGAGAATGGTTTTTGGAAGATTCAAATTGGGATTTTGTGGTTGATAATTTCAAAGGAGCGAGACTATTTTTGTTGAGTCGTCCAATATAATGTTAAGTCGTCCAATATAAAAGTTCAATATAATGCTAAGTCGTCTAATTATATTAAAAGTTCAAGTACACACAAATCCTAATCTATCATAAATTACAAGTTTAAATACACACAAATCCTAATCTATCATAAATTACAAGTTCAAATACACACAAATCCTAATCTATCATACATCATATGTTCCAAGGTTTTTTACAAGGTCATCGTTTTCTTTCGCATGCTGCTCAGGAAGCTCTTTAAATATATCGATCGCCATCTTATCCCTCATAGTCTTCGCGTTGGGCTTAGCAAAGTCTTTTTGGTTAAATGACATCCCAAGAGCATGACATTCAATGTACCTCAGAGTGTACACGCCACAATCACCAGATCTGGCCTGAGGGATATTGGTTGGTCTCTCATACGTGAATGACTCCAGTGATAACTGGTCACGTTGAGAAACGGATGCGCACTCAAAAAGCAGATAAGGGAGCATCTGGAGAAAAGGCTCCATTATCAGATCCAGTTCTTGAGGGGAAATATGTGAACGAATGCTGTCCCAGACGACTATGTGTCTCTTAGGGATCGATATCCACAGCGCAATCCAATGAGTGTCGCTCTGGTTCACTGGCAAATAGATATCATCAACATCCATCCCCCAAACCTTGTCCGTCCTGCAAAATGATGGTAACTCGCCTGAATAATAAGCCCACGCCCCACCAGGAAGTCTTCTTCCTAAACCATAGACATCGGGCTGCGAATCCTTAAAATCCTGGTAGTTAAATCGCCATTGTTGAGAAAAGAGATGATCAAGGAAGCATATTCTCTCGCTCCTGAAAAGGTGTGGCGTCTCCTGGTGCCTCTTCCTCAAAACATTGATCCAAGCATCCATATGCTGCATATAAAATAATACAAGTCATAAGATACCAGAAGACTTACCATAAGTCGTCTGCGTAGAAGACTTACCATAAGTCGTCTGGTAAGTCGTCTTCGTAGACGACTTACCAGACGACTTACCAGACGACATATGGTAAGTCTTCTACGCAGACGACTTATGGTAAGTCGTCTGGTAAGTCGTCTGGTAAGTCGTCTGGTAAGTCGTCTGGTAAGTCGTCTATATAGAAGACTTACCAGACGACTTATGGTAATCTACTAATCAGTTTTGTTAGACGACTTACACAATCCTCCAGCCAAGCTAGGGGGGTCCGAAGGACGTGATACCACCAAGTCGGACTTGTACGAGGTTTCTTGTCTACAGGTGTTTTATAATGACTGCAAACACAAAAAGCAATTAGTTTTTATAGGGAGAAGCTATTATGCGAAAAGCAATCACTTACGGATCAGTTTGCAACCATTCGACGAGCTCCTTCAACTTCTTCCTGTCAAGTGCTGCAAAGGGATTGTAGCCTCTAGAAGGTTTTTTCGTGTTTGCAGTATAAGGAGATCTCTGTGAGGCAGCAACTTTCCTGTTTCGCTCAGTCTTTTGACGGACAATTGCCAAAGCAGTTTCTCTCTTGTCCTCATATCTAGCAACCTGCTGCTGTTTCTCTGCTAGAGTGAAACTTGTTTTTTTGGCCAATAGAACAAGGCTCTCAGATGCAGACTCATCGTTAAAACTCTCATCGAGAAGTGTTTTATCCTTCTCTCCTTTAACATTCTCATCAGGAAGTGTTTTATCCTTCTCCTCTTTAACACTCTCATCCAGAGGTGTTTTATCCTTCTCCCCGTTAACACTTTCACTAACCCCGGGAGAGGCAGTGGGTTGAGAGGATGTGCCTTTAGGTTGAGAGGATGTGCCTTTAGGTTGAGAGGTAGTGGGTTGATACCAACCTTCTTCTCCATTGCTTCCACCCTTTCCGATAAATGCTTGATCTCTATAAGGCGCGTCCCAATCCCTTCCCTCATGGCATCAAATATGTCCTTGAAATTTCTTTCAAGGTCCTCTTTGCTCATCCCAAGCACAGTCCTAGTAACCTCTGGACGAGCCTCTGTGCGAACCTCTGTGCGAACCTCTTCACCAGCCTCTGCAAACTTTCCTGCACTCTCCCCTGAAGGTGCCTCTGCAGGTGCCTCTTTTTTAGCCTCTTTACGAGCTTTCTTCAGAGGTCTTGGACTCTCTTCTTCTACCAAAACTATGGCTTTCTTTGATGGACTCACAACCACCGGCTTTGTATTGACCCAAGTACCGGTGACTTCCCAGCAATCCATGGTCCACTTCCACGGTCTCTGATTAAACATAACTTTATTTATGTTCTCCGCGGGAAGGTCCTCAGCATCAGAGTCCCATTTTGGAAACATTTCACCATAGTCCTTCTCAACAAAGTTCACCACCGTAGTCTGCAGTAAATATAAGATATAAACTTAGATATTTGACGGATTAACTTATAAATAAGTCGTCTGGAAAGTCGTCTGGAAAGTCTTCCTACTGGACGACTTACCAGACGACTTAATTAAGTCGTCTGGAATTTCTTCCTACTGGGAGACATTCCAGACGACTTAATTAAGTCATCTGGTAAGTCGTCCAGTAGGAAGACTTGCCAGACGACTTTCCAGACGACTTTCGAGACGACTTAATTTTTGGAGTAAATGATAGAAGTAAATACCTGTTTGCAGATAGCATCTTTAAAGCATCTGCGTCCTTTGCCACCCAAGTAAGCTAGTATCGGTGGAGACGGTCTGTTTGGTATGGGATTACCATAGTTAGCAGCCAATTCCGGCAGAGCTGTGTACACCCAGACCTGGAGAGCTTGTATAAACCCATCGACAGTGTAACAGCCCGAAATATCTTTGCCCTTCAAAGAGTCCATCAGCACCTTGAACGCGACTCTCCCCCATGGATAGTTCTCAAAACGTTCTAAATCCATCACTAGCCTTGCCAGACTAACCCTTGTGGCGGTTGAATACTTTCTCCCTTCAATATATCCAGTGAAGATGGCAAGGTACCCGAGCCGCTTGCGATCTTCCCGAGACCACCCTTCGCATCTCTCAAATGCTGCTATTATCTGCTCAGTAGATGGCCCAGCTTCGACATGAACTCCCAACATGTCCCAGAAAGAAGCCATCTCCTTTGTAATAGCACACCTCGGTCTCTTAAGATCCTCTATGTACTCGCAGTTTAGACCAGTGAGGTTTTCAAACTTTAACAGTGAAAACCTCACAGGTTCTGGACCAACTAGACTCCACAGCTCGTACTTCTTCTTTATGTCCAGCTGGAATCCGAGCATGTAGTGCACCAGCCTTGAAGCCCAAGCAAATCCGAGCTCTTTAAACTTGATGAAAACTCCCAGCTTTGACTCCTTTAGCTCTTCATATTCGTCACCATGAAGAACATTCTTTAAAGCATTATGCAACTTCGTACAATCCGTATGATAAGAAATAGCTTTCATTGCTGGTGGCTCTTCCCCTAATGTATGCAACCTACGGGGGAGTTCTGGAATATCCATTTTTTTTGTCTGCAAAACAATGAAAGACAACCATCTCAGTATAACATTTTAATTATAAGTCTGGAAGACTTTCCAGACGACTTATAATTAAGTCGTCTGTAAAGTCTTCCAGCTGAAGACTTGTAATTAAGTCGTCTGGAAGACTTTCCAGACGACTTATAATTAAGTCGTCTGGAAGACGTTCTAGACGACTTAATTATAAGTCTTCCAAGACTTTCAGTAGACATTTTTAGAGCATACCTGAAATATCGGAGAAGCCATAGTCGCCTTCGACACAGCGGTTATAAATCTGCCAAAATAGACAGCCAAAAAGAAATGCGGTGAGAACGGTGGTGAGAACGGTGGACTTAAGAGACAATGTTTTAACTTACCTCGCTAGGGTTTACAGACACGCCTCTGAAAGAAACGCCGCTAGGGTTTACAGACAAACGTCGCTAGGGTTTACAAACAAACGGCGCTAGGGTTTACAGACAAACGGCGCTAGGGTTTGAAATAGAGGAAGTGGCGGTGAGAAAGGTGGTGAGAATGACGGTGATAACGACGGTGAGAAACGGTTGTGAGAATGATGGATTACAGAGAATCGCCTTCGAAATCGCCTTCGAAATCGCCTCTTTGAGAGAATGACGTTACAGTTTCTAAATCTCGCGAAACAGTAAACCAAAAAAAAAAAATCTTATATATGCCCGGTAAAAAATCTGGTTATGTTTAAAAGCACATTGGTAAAATGGTAAAACTAAAGGTTCGGTCCGGTTTGAACGTGCATCAGACGACTTACTAGTAAGTCGTCTACCGTAAATATTCACCAGACGACTTACTAGTAAGTCGTCCCCAACCCTAAACCCTAAACCCTAAACGAAATTGACTAAAATAACTAACAAACCACGTTATAAAATCAAATTATACTTAAATAGTGTTTACTATATAAAGAAATAAATACACTTAGGTCAATTTTAAAATTTTCAAAAAAACATTTATGCTTTCCAAAATCTAACCCTAAGAACACATACAATACTATAACATATGTTGGCAAAACCTAAACCAAAGAATATCATGACTCACTACTTTCACTCATCTATGTTAAAAACAATAAAATTTTGTTATATCTTAATTTATATTTCTTTAAACATACGTTAATTACATGATTTCAATTTTTCACTTATCAAAATATTTTTTACAAAATTTTTAAATTATTTTTAAGAAGTACTATACTAGACGACTTACTAGTAAGTCATCCAGACGACTTACTTGTAAGTCGTCTAGATAGAAGACTTGCGGGGGTTAGAAACGTAAAAAAAATTTTCGTTTTTTTTTGTTCACAAGGGGCTGGTTGTAATTTCAATAGCCTTTTAGGTTACTTTTGCATTTGATTCAAGTTTGGGTTTACTTTTGCATTTCAAATCAAGTTTAGGTCAGTTTTGGCAAAAAACTCTCATCTACAAGCATCTTGAATACTTTCTTCACAAAGCTGATAACTCTCTTAAACATCTTTCGACGACTTATCATTCATTTTTAATGAACTATAATTTCGTTTGATCTCTATTCAAAGGATATGTAGGCAATCCTTACGGAATTCAATTATAATAAATAAAACCTATTTCGTGTTCATTCACCAAGTTCCGATCTAAGCACATAGACTTTTCCGAAACCTTCAACCGAAATGCTCTTATAAAATACACCAATTTCATATTTAACAATGGGTGCTAGAAAGAGTAGGATCGGCTCAGTTTGAGTCAAATCCATGTTATCAAGAATCTGCATTGGATTTTGGGATGTATCCATTGGGCCTTCACCAAACGAATCAGCGTAGTTGAGAAGCTTTCTCTTGATTTTTCCCATCTCGGATTCAGTGGCTATTTTTTGGTTGCTGCGATCTATTGAGCAAGGAATGTTAGTAGCCTAGTCAACTGAAAGACAAGAAGCTTCGTAAGGGCATGTTTAATGCAGGTCCCTTAAGTTGAGTCCTTAGCGTACGGTCCCTTAATTTTTAACTAAAATCGCTAAGGGACGTCCCTTAAATAAGGGATTTAAGGGACGTCCCTTAGCGTTTTTAGTTAAAAGTTAAGGGACCGTACGCTAAGGGACCTAACTTAAGGGACCTGCATTAAACATGGCCTAAAATTATACGTACCTTTTGCAATCCGCTCGAGCTGGTTGTGGATCCGCTCGTCGTTGATCTCTGGCCAATTATAATGACATGTCTAAATTTTATTATGACATATCAATTTACATTTATGAAATGATACATTTTTGGTAAAATGCTTGAACTATAACCATAACTTAGATGTATCACCGAAAATTTAAAACTAATAACATACTTATAAATATAATTTTTTCACATAATCTTATAATAGAAAAATAAGAAATATGTAAATATTTGTATTTTTCAAAAGTCTTTATGAATATATTTGTTAATTAAGTGTTCAAATTATGATTTTAATTCATTAGTTGGTATAAAAAATTAAATTACCAAAATTAGTAAATTTATTAGTATATGGACACCATAAAACATGTTTGTTGAAGATTTTTAGTCGACTGATTACTTTAATTAATATATTAATTTCTATCACTTAAATGTAAATGTAAATATAAAATAAATTTTATTTAGTTATTAACAAATTAATTTATTGTTTTAATATGTTTTGACTAAAAAACTAAAATTTATACATTCATATATATATATATATTCATTAATATAATATAAATATATAACATTTATTTTTATAATTTAAACTTTACAAAATATAAAAAATGAGAACCGATAAGCCAAAAATATAACTTATGAAAAATTATTTATATTTATACTGGAATGTAAAGAGTTAAAAAAATAAAAATAAAAGCTTTTACTTTAAGAGATAATATATTCTATTAAATTTATTATCGCTGCGCATGCCGCAAAAAACTTCATAGTAACCAATATTTATGTTGATTGTTATCGCTTGAGATTCCAAGCTATAATGTCTTAGCTATGAAGTCTTGATGATTATTTTGCTACATTGAGACATATCATTTATATTCTTAATTCACGAACATTGTTACATCTCAATTTTGAAAAAAATCTTTTCCAGTTTATTGTTTTTTTTTTGCCAAGGATTTCCAGTTTATTGTTTTTTCTTACACGGAGTATTAAGTTGGTAGGAGTACAAAGAAGATTCGATTGAACAACTTAATGCTAGAATAGTTGTTGCTTCACTATTTTCGTACGATATTGTTAAAGGGAGAACGTGCAAGACTTTCTTAGTAAGTCTGGAAAGGTAAATCCTCTATCCATTGATCTATAACTGTTTCATTATTTTTAAATATGGAAAAAGAAATAATATCTAGTTTAGTTGGTTATGCAAGAATGTGATATATGTATGTGTGTTTCCTTTCAAGTTAACAGTGTGAGGGTGCCTCAGTTGAAGTTCCCTACAGAAGAGGATGCACAAAATGTTATGAATCAAAAGCTGGTATTTGCGGGTTACGAATTGGACATGAAACCAAAATGATCTTATTGGGCATAAAACAATGTCATCTTTACGGTCTCCTTTTCATTTCATTTTTTGTATGCGTTACTCAAAAGATAAATATGTTTTTTTCCAGGAAAGGGTTTGATGCTGATAGGGAGAAAAGATGAAGAAAAGTTTGCTAATTTGAAGAACAACACTGATCATAAGAACGGTTCTGATTACAGAGAAAGTAGGAGTTTCAATACTGCTTTTACTTCTCTTGTTATTAGGAAAAGGGAATCGTATTGATAAGGATTACCTTTCCATTTATCATTATCTCCTTATTATTTGTTAAACTTCCTATTTATTATAAGGAAGAGTCGGTTTATGTTTTCATATATATACTCTTGTATGTCATTCACGTTAATACAAGTTGAGAGTTTTATAATCTTATCTCAAGTTTACATGGTATCAGAGCATTAAGATTTCTGTGACCTAATTCATCGTGTGTCTTGTTTCTTTTCTGTTTGATCGAGATCAAACACAAACACACAAGTTATGTCTAGAGAAGACGTCTCTTCTGCAACAAAAAGCACGACAAGCCCCGTCGAGCAAGTCACCAATTCGAAAGTGCAGGGGCCGTATACCTTGTTCTCATCGGATAATCCAGGGTCTGTGATCACATCTGTGATTTTTACGGGAGAGAACTACAACGAGTGGTCTACGGAACTTACTAATGCACTTCGAGCTAAAAGAAAGTTAGGGTTTATTGACGGAACCATCCCAAAACCCTTGATAACAGATCCGAATTATGAGCTTTGGATATCCGTCAATTCCATGATTGTCGGTTGGATACGTTCCTCTATTGAAGCTCGTGTTCGTTCTACAGTGATCTTCATCTCGGATGCTCGTAAGCTCTGGGAAAATTTAAAAAAACGTTTCTCTGTCGGCAACAAAGTACGTGTGCATCATCTAAAAGAACAACTTGCGTCTTGAAGACAAGATGGACAGCCGGTGATGGAGTATTTCGGCCGTTTGGCTAAGCTGTGGGAGGAGTTAGATACGTTAAAACACCTTCCAGCTTGTAGCTGTACCGCCGCTGCTGATTATGAAACAGAACGTGAGGAGGAGAAGTTACACCAATTCGTGATGGGTCTAGATGAATCTCGCTTTGGTGCAGTGTGTCAAGGCATCATTGCGTCTGATACACCGGTTGATCTTGGTGAGGCATACGCGAAGATAGTCCCTGAAGAACAACGTCTTACAACAACCAAAGAGCGTGAGACTCACAATAATGCTGTGGGGTTTGCGGCAAAGAAGGAGTCACCAGAATCTTCAAGTTCTGGACAGTCGCGCCGTATTCCCACATGTGTGCATTGTGGGCGCAGAGGGCATGAAAAAGCCAACTGCTGGCAGCTTGTCGGGTTTCCCGATTGGTGGGAAGAAACGCCACCTACCAGAGGAGATAGTAGAAGAGGGCGCGGGGGTCGCGGTCGTGGAAGCAATACTTCAGACCGGACCAAGAACACCACGCCTCGGGTCCAAAACGCACACGCGACATCGTCCAACTCTTCGGTCTTTCCAGCATTCACCGATGAGCAATGGAGTGTATTGACTCAAATGGTTAATGATAAAGCAAAGTCTTCGGATAAGCTTACTGGTAAGCAGTTTGGTGACCTTATTTTGGATACGGGAGCGTCTCACCACATGACAGGAGAACTCTCGTTTCTGAACGATGTTACGAGTATCCGCCACTGTCCAGTGGGTTTCGCAGATGGGAATAAGACCTATGCGACTCATACCGGCGTATTTCGTTTGTCCAACAACATCACTCTTACTGATGTTTTATATGTCCCAAACCTGAACTGTTCCCTAATCTCTGTGTCAAAACTCCTTCGGCAGACAAACTGTTTTGCTCTACTAACGGATACATTATGTATTTTACAGGATCGTTTCACAAGGACGCTGATTGGAGCAGGTGAAGAGAGAGATGGGGTTTATTTTTTCAAGGATGTAATGGCTGCTCGTGTTCAAGTTTCTGAAAAAGTCTCCAAGTCGCCAGATCAGTCCCTTTGGCACCAACGGCTAGGACATCCTTCGTTTTCAGTGTTACCGCATTTACCTATGTTTTTTAAGTTTAATAAGCTTACTCCTCACAGTCCATGTGAAATTTGTTTTGAGGCTAAGCAAACGAGAGAAGTTTTTTATGAAAGTTTGAATAAAACTCAAGAGTGTTTTCAGCTTATTCATTGTGACGTCTGGGGACCTTTTCGCACTCGATCTTCTACTGGAGCAGTTTATTTTCTGACCATTGTGGACGATTTCTCTCGGTCAGTGTGGACTTATTTGCTTCTTGAGAAGTCAGAGGTGCAATCAGTCCTGCAAAACTTCTGTCGCATGACCTCTAAGCAATTCTCAAAAGATGTCAAGACAGTTCGTAGTGATAACGGGACTGAGTTCATGTGCTTAGCACGTTTCTTTCGCGAGAACGGAATCACATACCAAACATCGTGTGTTGCCACCCCTCAGCAGAACGGGAGAGTCGAAAGGAAGCATCGCCATATTCTTAATGTCGCTCGATCGCTTCTGTTTCAGAGTAATCTCCCAATCCGGTTCTGGGGAGAAGCCATCATGACCGCAACACACTTGATCAATCGTACACCGTCTTTGGTTCTTCGTCACCGGTCCCCGTATGAGGTTCTCTTCAACGAGAAGCCTAACTATTCACACCTGCGGGTGTTCGGGAGCTTATGTTTTGTCCATCATCGTTCA
>CAJHQP010012491.1:0-11920 GCA_905132765.1 Moricandia arvensis
TTGTATTGTCTTTATCTCTTGATGTCTTCATGTCAACACCTATCTCCTGCCCAATCGGCATCACAATAGCCAACCATTTCTGTGTTGCCATTACAGCCCATCCATACTCCTTGTCCAGGAGCTCCACTGAGATATCTGAGTATCCTTTCCACCATTTTCCAGTGATGAACCTTTGGCACTTGCATATGCTGGCTCACCTGGTTCACAGCAAAGCATATATCAGGTCTAGTGATGGTTAAATAGATAAGCTTACCCACTAGTCTTCTGTATTGCTTTGGATCATCAAATGGTGTGTCTTCATACTCCCCCTCACGCAAAATCTTATAGCCATCTTCTAGTGGAGTCTTGGCTGGTTTCTCTCCAAGCATACCTGCTCCATTCAGAAGATCAAGTGTGTACTTCCTTTGGGACAAGAAGAGCCCCTCATTAGAGCGGCATACTTCAATTCCAAGGAAGTACTTTAGCTCACCTAAATCCTTGATTTCAAATACAGATTTTAGATAAGCTTTAGTGATTTGTATACCTTCTTTGTCACTCCCTGTGATGATGATATCATCAACATACACAAGGATGACTACTATACCTTGTTGGCTGGTGAGAGTGAATAGAGTATGGTCTGCCTCAGATCGTCTAAACCCTTTTCCATTCAGGGTGGTACTAAGTTTATGATACCAGGCTCTTGGTGATTGCTTTAACCCATAGATAGCCTTCTTGAGTCTCAACACATTGCCTGGTTTCACTAGGTACTCTAGACCAGGAGGAGGTCTCATGTAGACTTCATCTTCTAGTTCCCCTTGAAGAAAAGCATTCTTCACATCCATTTGCCATAAGTCCCATTTCAAGTTGGTAGCAATACAAATGATGATTCTGATGGTGTGAAGTTTTGGAACTGGTGCAAAGGTATCAAGGTAATCTTCTCCATAAGTTTGAGTGAATCCCCTTGCAACCAGCCTTGTTTTCTTCCTTTCTGGTTTACCATTGGCTAGATACTTGATGGTGAAGATCCACCTACTTGTTACTGCCTTGTTTCCTTTTGGGAGTTCAGCCTCATACCAAGTATCATTGTCTATCATGGCCTGAGTTTCATGACCCACTGATTCCTTCCATTCCTTATCCTTCATTGCTTCTTCATAGGATCTTGGTATGTATTCTTGATCCAAGTTGCTCATGAGGACTCTATGCTCTGCTGGATATTGAGCCAGAGAGCATGTGCCTTGAATGGGATGAGCTACTGCATTTGCATTGTAGTATACCCTTGTGTTCGTCCAGTTAGAAGGGGGTTGCCTGATTCTTGTGCTTCTCCTTACTGGCTGCACCTGAGCTTCTTCATCCTCATGGGTTTGTGGTTGAGGCTGCTCCTGGGTTTCTTCTGAACCATGTTGATCATGAATTTCAGAACCTTCATGATGTATTGTCTCCTCTGGTTCTGGTTGGTTTCCCCCCTCAGGATCAAGATGGGTCTCATTTTCAGCCGTTCCAGCAGTTTGAGCAGGTCCTTCTCTTGTTTCCTCCCTGGCCTGAGGCTGACTAATACCAAGACTTTCCAGGATAATCCTCAGGTTGTTTGCTCTGTCTGAAGGCGCATGTGAGAGATCCTTCAAGTTATCCCAGCTCTTCTCATCATAGTACCCTCTAGACTCCACAAATTCCACATCCCTTGAGACCATAACTCTCCTAGTTTCTGGTACATAGCACTTGTATCCTTTCTGGTTGGCTGAATAACCAATAAACATTGCTTTGACACTCTTTGCTTCAAGTTTGTTTCTCTGTTCTCCTGGAATCAATACAAAGCACATACACCCAAACACACGCAAGTAATCAATGGATGGTCTAGTTTTGTTCAATACCTCATAAGGAGAGACATCATGAAGAACCCGTGTGGGTGTTCTATTGATCAGATAGCATGCTGACACCACAGCATCCCCCCAAAACCTCTTTGGAACATTTTGTGGAACATCATGCTTCTGGCCACTTCCATAAGATGTCTATTCTTCCTCTTAGCCACTCCATTTTGTTGTGGTGTGTATGGGCAGCTTTTCTGATGAATGATTCCATGCTTGGCTAGGTGGTTTTTGAAAGCATGGCTTGTGTACTCCCCACCATTGTCTGACCTAAAAATTTTAATCTTGGCATTGAAGTGATTAGTTATATAGCTTTGAAAGTTCATAAAAGCTTCTAACACCCTATCTTTTGATTGAATTAAGGTCAGCCAAGTGTATTTCGATTTCTCATCTATAAAAGTAACAAAATACTTGTGGTTTTCCCTAGAGACACAAGGAGCAGTCCACACATCAGAATGAATTAGATCAAAGCAGTGCTCATAGATAGTTGTTGATTTAGTAAAAATAGACTTGCAATGTTTGCCAAGGATACAAGCTTCACAGCTATCAGTTTTAAAGGAAAGATTAGGCAACATTAAGCTTAAAGCACGAGAATGAGGATGACCTAATCTAGCATGCCATAATACATTAGAAGGTAAGACAGGAATAGAACTAAAAGCACAAGAAATATCAGAACTAAGTTTGGTGTCTTCAAGCAAGTACAACCCTTCCTTGCTCACACCTTTCCCAAGCATCTTACTTGTCTCAATATCCTGAAAATGAACATCATTAGAGCTGAAAATAACTTTGCAATTGAGATCAGTAGTAGCCGTTTTAACTGAAAGCAAGTTGGAAGCAAATGTGGGCATATAAAATGCCTTAGAATCCTTATCAAACAATTTCAAGTTCCCTATGCCTCTAATAGGTACTCTATCACCATTAGGAATTACTACACTTCCTAAAGCAGGTTCAATGTTGCTAATAAGACTAGAGTCTTAATCATGTGATGAGATGCTCCTGAATCAATAATCAATGGTTTATCACTCAATGATTTATTTAAAACATTTCTACTGATGTTACCAGAGTTTGCATTGAGTGCCTTGATAAGGGCCTCAATGTCTGACTTGCGGATGAAGGCATCATCAGGGGCTGGTTGAGATGTGGCTCCAACTTCATAGGTGGTAGAAACTAGAGCTCTTCCTTCACCATTTGGACGCATAGGCTGAGAGGTTTGCTAAACAGCTTCACTGGCCCTTGCTTGGTTAAATCTTGATGGTGGCCTGAGGTGTGGGTGAAGAATCCAGCACTGGTTCTTCATGTGACCACTCTTCTTGCAATGCTCACAAGTAACTCGCCGGTTCTCTGGTTTGAAGAAGACCTTGTTAGCTGAGGCTTCAGCCTTGTGAGCCATGTTCAAGTCACCTTTTCCACCAAATAAACCCACTGAGCCTTGCTCCTTCTGGATTTGAGCACATACCTCCTCAAGGGTAGGTAACTTGTCTGCCCTCAACAGATGTTTGATGAGGTCATTGTAACCTGGATTGAGAGTGAGGAGTAGACCAAACACCTTGTCTTGCTCACGCCTCTCATTCAGGATGGTAGGATCCGTAGTACTTGGCCTCAACAACTCCAGCTCTGCCCAGAGAGCTCTGAACTTACCAAAGTGTTGGTTAAAGTCCATATCTTCCTGGTTCAAGCAGTTGATGCCTTCTTTTGATGTGATCATGGAAAGCACCAAGGAATATGATGTGATCATGGAAGAGGGCAAAGAGATCTTAGACGAGCCCCATGATGCCACAAAGCACCAGCAGCCTGGTGATGATGCTCTAGCCATTCCAGAAGGTCCCATGACTCGTTCCAGAGTCAAGAAACTTAAGGAGAATGTTGTTGGATTACTCACTTCACATCCACAACAAGAAGAAAGTCTTGGACAAGGTTTGATCCGAGATGTCTTGATCACAATTCAAGCCATCTCTACATCAAGCTGAGTTAGTGTCGAGGCAAGACATTTGGTGCGTGCTCTTTTCCTTGCTTTTGGTTTTGTCCCATGAGGTTTTCCGGAGTAAGGTTTTTAACGAGGCCACAACTTGTCTTACACATCACTTAGGCTTTATCTCGGCCCAAGACTAGCAGAAGTTTACATTTTTAAGCTTATGTTATTTTTAAACTATGGTTTTCCTTTTTACTATTTTCGAAACCCTAGAGAGCCTGTTCTCTGGTTTCTTTTATTTAAAGGGTTCTCCTAACCCTATTGTACTAAAGCAATCAATAAACCACGAGTTTCTTTTCTCTCTTGACGGCTCTCTCTCTAGAAAGTGTGTCGAGTTCTGGTGTGTAATATCCAGAGACCTAAGGGTGTCTAAATTGGTGTGTCATATCCGATTTGTTCATCTAGGAGTATCAAGAGATCTTACATCCCTCTTGTGTCACCATTCAATCCACAACCTTGAAGAACTTGAGTCTCTGATTCGTTCTTGCAAGGATCTATCCATCCCTATCAACCAAAGAGCATCCTAGGGGCGCATCAAGTGGTATCAGAGCAACTTTGGTTGGGAAGTGCTCGTTTTCTCTCTGATTATTTTTGTTTCATCCGTGTTTCATCTCTATTACCTTGTTTAAGCAATAGATCTAATCGGTTTAGGGCTGCTCGAGTTTCATAAGAGACTAGACAAGTTTTTAAACTTTTCCTTTTTGCTTGCGAGAGACCCTAGAGAGAGAGAAACCCTAGCCGCACAAGTTATCTTTTTCCTTTTAGATCACTTTGTTTCATCTGTTTAACTTGTTAATCACCTTGAAGACGAGTAGGTTAAGATTGTTAGTGTTGGAATTCATGAGTGTTTGTCTCATGTCAAGAGAGTATTCAGTTAACTTGTAACTGAATCCTCTTCAACCATACAACATGAACTCACCATTTAAGGGAAGAGACAACCAACTTGCGATTGAATCCTCATACACAGCTTACTATATAACCAAGAATTCTAGACAGTAAACTGGTTTTGTGAAGCAGAAACTCTCTAGTATGAATCTAATCCTTGAGAAGTAACACAACACTTAGAGTTGTGTACTTAAGATGAAGAGGATTTTAGAATCAGTAATCTAGAGATTAAGAGGAGATAAAGAAGAGTTTAGAGTGAGTTTGACAAGTATTAGGCTACCTTAAGAGAGATAGAGTTAAGGCAGCCTCTAAACCCTAATGCTTACCTCGTTACATTGTGAATATTGTTTAGACACAAGCAAGAGAGAGAGAGACACGAGCTTAGAGAGAGAGAAACTTGTCTATTGATTCTGGTCAAAGCTACAAGAGAGGGTGAAGGTCTTTAAATAGACAATCACTTACAATAAACAATTAATAAAACAAGGAAATATAAACAAATAATTCTGTAGGGATGAGAAGAGGCCAAAGGGGATACAGCCAAGGGGAGGCACGTCCAGAGGAGGAGAAAGGGACAGGAGAGAGATAGTGACAAGGTCTGATGAGTGAAAGTGACAGGCCAGCAACAGCTCTCTCCTTAAGCTTAACATGTGACTTTCTTCCATATTTGAATTTGAATCTGGTCAAACCCTCTACCAACGGTTTCTTTAGCTTCTGGAGACCCTCAGCTCGTGTTCCCATCAGTACCTTGCCTCCCAAGGCAAGTTAGGTCATAGTAGATTGCTTGTGATCCAAGTCTGTACAAACAGAACCAGATTGGCTTCTCTTGATGAACTTATCCTTGGATCATCAACCATCTTCTTCTTCTGGTCATCCCTTTATTTATTTCAATACTCCCCCTCAAGCTTGACCATAGGAGATCCTTGAAAAAGCTTGGAACTGAGAGCACTTGCCTCATTAAAAACCTAATTGTGGAAAACCTTTTGCGATAAAACCATCACTTAGGGAAAAAGAGTGCAACTACCCGCAGCCTAGGGATTGGCCAGTGAGCCTAAGGAGCTTAAGATTATTTTCATGGACTCCTTAGACTCTGGATCATGGCCTTTCTCCAATGGCAAGTAGGCACCAATGCCTTCCTTGCTTCACACTCATCACACCTTTGAGCTTCTTCTTGTGGTAAGAGTTTGTCTCCCCCTTTCTTTTGGCTTCTTGCCTTCATCATGGGTTGAGTCCAAGTCTGCCTTGTTCATGAGCTCAATAGGTACCTGATTCAAACAATGCACAAACACATGCATCAATTCTCAAGGGAGAAATCTATCAATCATAAGAATTTGTATAGATTTAGGTACTTCCCTTGCATAAGTTTCTGAAGAATGGACATTGGCTTCTCATTTTAAGACCCCTCCTCAAGCTTGACCTGAGAATGAGAGTATGTGGTCAAGCTTGGAAGATGAGAGACAGTGATGATCACCAATGCCTTGAGACCACAGCCCTCTTGGCTTGAATTGCCACAGCCCTCTTGGCTTGAATTGTGGCCTTTTCTCTTGAGTGTACATCCTGTCACCCTCTTGGCACCAGGTAAGTCACTTCTAAGAAATCTCTCCACTGCTCCATTCGTCCTCTCAACCATATTGGGAGTTAATGGACACAATCAGTGTCCAAAGTGTTGATGGGCAGTGGGCAATCTCCATGGTCAGGAATATACATCATGTGTAGGCTCTGAACAACATGGGCAACCTGTGAAACAAATAACTAGACACAGGCATCAATAGACAAACAAGAGACCAGAACATGGGTTTCCACCAAGTCTGATCTTTAAAACACATTTAGAACAAGTACAGTAAGCAATGGACAAATATCTTCATGATTCTATCCCAGCAACAAGACAATTAATTTTCCTAAGGGCAGAAGTAAGACAATTCTTTCAAGACAGTTTAACACCCTTAGGCAGATTCTAAACAAGATTGTGAGAATAGAGATTTAAGTAACCAGAGAGTATAAGTAACCAGAGTATAAGTAGAGAGTAGAGAATGATGTAACCAAAGTATTAGTAGCCAGAGAATGGAAGAATGATGGAGAAAAAATAGCCTGGAGAATTAGAGAATGAGAGAATAGAGAATATAGAATAGAGAATATAGAATTGAGAATTGCTCAAGAGTTCTAATGGACAGAGTTTTGCTCTGTTTTCTTGAGTTTTGCGGAAGCATAAACAGCCAGGAGCATCCAATACTCATCAAGAGTTTGGTGCTTTATTAGCTGAAACACAATGGACCATTGAACAATTAATTTGCTCACCGATCTTAGACATGCGCCACTGGAATAACTCATGAACAGATGTTTTCCAGGGCTTGCAACAAAAGAACCAACAGAATAACACATGAACAAGTGTTTTCTGTGGCTTAGACAACAATGAATCCAATGGATCAAAACAGTTTGTCCACTGGTCAAAGAGATGCTCCATTAACAGAAAGCTATTATCCAATGGATAAAGCATAATGGTGAAGCATTTTTGAAATCTTTCTCTTCCTCAAGCTTGATTCAAGATACTAACAAGTACTGACCAAGCTAACACATTATCAGAGTGGGAGAGAAAGGATTTATTTAAACAAAACAGAGATAAAAGAGGTGAGTTTATTCCTGAGGCGTCCCTAGGATGCTCTTTGGTTGATGGGAATGGATAATCCTTGCAAGAACGAATCAGAGACTCAAGTTCTTCAAGGCGTGTGGATTGAATGGTGACACAAGAGGGATGGATGAACTCTTGATACTCCTAGATGAACAAACCGGATATGACACACCGATTTAGACACCCTTAGGTCTCTGGATATTACACACCAGAACTCGACACACTTTCTAGAGAGAGAGCCGTCAAGGAGAAAGAATACTCGTTGATAAAAAGTTGGATGAGTTACAATAGGGTTTAGGGACCCATTTAAATAAAAAGAAACCGAGAACAAGCTCTCTAGGGTTTCGGAAATAAGCAAAATGGAAACTATGGTTTAACTTTAACATATGCTTAAAAATAAAATAAAATGTAAACTTCTTTCTAGACTTGGACCGAGATAGGGCCCTAAGTGATGTGAAGACAAGTTGTGGCCTCGTTAAAAACCTTCCTCCGGAAAACCTCGTGGGACAAAACCAAAAGCAAGGAAAAGAGCACGCACCCCATGTCTTGCCTAGACACTAACTCAGCTTGATGTAGAGATGGCTTGAATTGTGATCAAGACACCTCGGATCAGACCTTGTCCAAGACTTTCTTGTTGTGGATGTGAAGTGAGTAATCCAACAACATTCTCTTTAAGCTTTTTGACTCTGGAACAAGTCATGGGACCTTCAGGAATGGCTAGAGTATCATCACCAGGCTGCTGGTGCAATGTGGCTTCATGTGGCTCATCTAGACTCTCCTTGTTCTCCTTAGTGATCCGGTCCATGATCACATCATCCCCTCCCTCTTGAAAAGGATTTGTCCTCAAATCAGGTTCATCTACAGCAAAAGGAGCCAAGTCAGTGACATTGAAGCTATTTGATACATCGTACTTACCTTGGAGATCAAGTTTGTAGGCATTATCATTGATCTTGTGGATGATCTCGAAAGGTCCATCAACCCTTGGCATCAGTTTGGACTTCCTCTCGTTGGGGAACCTATCTTTCCTCAGGTGCAACCAAACTTGGTCACCAACTTCAAAGGTCCTCACACGTCTCCCCTTGTTGGCTTGCTTCTCATAAAGCTTGGTTTTCTGCTCAATGTTTTGTCTAGCCTTCTCATGGATCCGTTGGACCATCTCTGCTTTCTTCTTGCCATCTAGACTGATCCTTTCACACTCAGGTAAAGGCATTAGATCCAAAGGGGAGGTGGGATTGAACCCATAAACAATCTCAAAAGGCGAATACTTAGAAGCAGAATGCATAGCATGATTGTACGCAAATTCACAATGTGGTAAGTATTCTTCCCATGTCCTTAAGTTCTTTTTAATGAATGCACGCAGGAGTGTTCCTAAGGTTCTATTAACCACTTCAGTTTGTCCATCAGTTTGCGGGTGACAAGTAGTAGAAAACAACAGTTTAGTGCCTAGCTTAGACCAAAGTGTCTTCCAGAAGTAACTAAGAAACTTAGTATCCCTATCAGAAACTATAGTTCTAGGCATGCCATGCAAACGAACAACTTCTTTAAAGAACAAGTTAGCAACATGTAATGCATCATCAGTCTTATGACATGCTATGAAATGTGCCATCTTAGAGAACCTATCAACAACAACAAAGATTGAGTCCTTTCCGGTTCTAGTCCTAGGTAATCCAACAACAAAGTCCATGGAAATGTCATTCCAGGGATGGTGTGGAATGGGTAAAGGAGTATACAAACCCTGGGATTGGACTTGGGACTTGGCATGCTTGCAAGTAGCACACCTCCCACAGATTCTCTCCACATCTCTCGTCATATGCGGCCAATAGAAGTGATCCTGCAAAACTTTTAAGGTCTTGGCAACCCCAAAGTGTCCCATTAGACTGCCCCCATGGGATTCCCTCCGAGATAGTGCATCAGCAACTATGTTCTCCTTACCTTGTTTATACTTGATCACGTATGGGAAGGTCTCAATGAATTCAACCCACCTTGCGTGTCTCTTGCTAAGCTTACTCTGCCCTTTTAGATACTTTAGGGACTCATGATCAGTGTGTATGACAAACTCCTTGGGCCACAGGTAATGCTGCCACGTTTGTAATGCCCTCACCAAGGCATAGAGTTCTTTGTCATAGGTTGCATAGTTGAGAGTGGCTCCTCCAAGCTTCTCACTGAAGTAGGCTATAGGTTTCCTATCCTGCATCAATACAGCACCAATTCCAATTCCTGAGGCATCACATTCTATTTCAAACGTTTTAGTAAAGTCAGGAAGCATAAGAAGAGGTGATTGAGTAAGCTTCTCTTTTAGGTTCTGGAAAGCCCTCTCTTGTGCTTCTCCCCACTTGAATCCGACATCCTTCTTTATCACTTCAGTCAAGGGAGCTGCAATGGTGCTAAAGTCTCTCACAAATCGCCTATAGAACCCAGCAAGCCCATGGAAACTCCTCACTTCTCCTACTGTGGTTGGACTCGGCCAGTCTTTGATGGCTTTGATCTTCTCCTCATCGACCTTAACTCCATCTGCACTTACAACAAACCTAGGAAAACCAAGTTATCCGTGCAAAAGGTGCACTTCTTCAAGTTGGCATAAAGCTTTTCATTCCTTAAAAAATTCAGGACAGCCCTAAGATGTTCTTTTAAGTTCTTGCTATATACTAAGATGTCATCAAAGTATACTACAACAGAAAATGCCTATGAATGACCTAAGAACATGATTCATTAACCTCATGAATGTACTAGGTGGCATTGGTTAATCCAAATGGCATAACTAACCACTCATATAATCCATGTTTAGTTTTGAATGCAGTTTTCCATTCATCTCCTTCTTTCATCCTAATCTGATGATAACCACTTTTCAAATCTATCTAGAAAAGATGCAAGAACCATGCAATTCATCAAGCATATCATCAAGTCTATGGATAGGATGGCGATACTTCACTGTGATGTTGTTGATTGACCTACAATCAACACACATACGCCATGTACCATCTTTCTTAGGCACTAGGAGCACTGGTACAGCACATGGGCTCAAACTTTCTCAGATATAGCCCTTCTCCATGAGTTCCTCTACTTGTCTTTGTAACTCCTTGGTCTCAACCAGATTGGTTCTGTATGCTGGACGGTTTGGAAGTGTAGATCCTGGAACAAAGTCTATCTGGTGCTCAATCCCTCTCAAAGGTGGTAAACCAATGGGTTGTCGTCTGGAAATACATCTTGAAACTCCTGCAAAAGAGAAACCATTTCACTCGGATACACCGGTGTAGAATCTGTTAGGTTCAAAAGAGTTTCTTTAAACACAAGTAAGATAGCAGATTGTTGAGAGTAGAGAGTTCTTTTGATATCACCCATGTTAGCATAGAAGTTAGGCTGCTTAGTTCCAGCCGGATTTAGATCAATCTCCTTCTTCTTTTGGAGTTGAACCTGATCTTGTTGAACTTCCTTAGGTGTCAAGGGAACCAGAGTGGTCTTGCGTCCCTTGAACTCAAAGGAGTGCTTGTTGGTGAAGCCATCATGGATAACTCGGCGATCAGATTGCCAAGGTCTTCCAAGAAGTATGTGACCAGCTTCCATAGGCAACACATCACACAAGACTTCATCTTCATATCTCCCAATGGCTAAGGGAATAAGGACTTGACTTGAGACCTTCATGGTGCCTTCTTCATTCAGCCATTGTAGCCGGTAAGGTTTGGGATGCTTCTGAACCTTCAATCCCAACTTCTTGACCAGGGTTTCACTCGCAGCATTCACACAACTACCTCCATCAACAATGAGGCTGCACACTTTCCCTTGGACCAAGCACCGGGTGTAGAAGAGGTTCTCCACGCTGCTCCAGCTCCTCAGCCTTGTTTTGCAAGCTTAGAAGTCTTCTTGCTACTAAGAGCTTCCCCTGGACTGGTCCTTCTTCATGTTCTTCTTCAGTGTCTACTTGGTCAGACTCGGTGTTGTCATCTTCTGAGACATACTCTCCATCTTCCAGCAAGATCATGACTCTCTTGTTGGTACATTCAGAGGCGTAATGACCTCTTCCTTGGCACTTGAAACACTTGACATCACGAGCTCTGGAACTAGAGGCTTCAACCTTGCCTTTGCCTTGTCAAAAGCACTGCTTGGTTTGGTCTCTTCTCTTGGATAGGACTTGTGATCCTTCTGGAACGGCTTAGACTCCTTAGGGTAAGGTGTCTTCTCTTCCTTTGTGTTGCGTAACCGGTTAGAGCCATAGTGGTTTGCGTGAATGTCCCTTCCTCTTGAGCTGTTTGCTCCACAAGAATAGCTTTGTGTAGCATCTCTTCAAGCTCCACATAATGTTGCATCTCAACATTGTCTTGTATCTCTCGGTTTAAACCACATAGGAACCTTGACATGGTTGCTTCTCTATCTTCTGATATGCTAGCTCTTAGCATGAGCAACTCCATCTCCTGGTAATACTCCTCCACGGATCTTGAGCCTTGGGTAAGTTTCCTAAGCCGGTGATGCAAATCTCTGTGGTAGTGACTTGGAACAAACCTCTTGCGCATGATAGACTTCATCTCTGTCCAAGTTTCAACTGGTTCCTCTCCATTCCTTCTACGGGTTGTGATGTACTGATCCCACAACTTAGAGCATAGTCATAGA
>CAJHQP010012492.1:0-11917 GCA_905132765.1 Moricandia arvensis
ATAATTTGAATCTGTTTATGCCCGCACAGGGTGCGGGCCGGTCACCTAGTAATTAGTTATACAAACTAAACTAATGTATATCTATCTACACGAAGTATATATTATGTATGATAACATCCATCAACTTAATGATGTTATCTAGTTAATATCACGAACTTAATTTCATTAATTCAAAAAGTGACATGGACTTCTGAAACGTTAACTCCGTTTAAATTACTTAATTATTAGTTAAAATTTAACCCACCAAAGCATAATTTAACTAATTTCTTTAATTATTTCTTTTATCGTGACGAGTCAAATTTAACTAAATTATGATCAGAAAAATTAGATTTTAATTGATCAAAGAGAGAATTAAACGTAGTTAATGTTTCTAACGTCTACGTTACTTTTTGGATTAATAAAATTAAATTTGTAATGTTAACTACATAATATCATTAAGTTGGAGGAGGATGTTGTTATACATACCATATATATCGTGTAAGTTTAGAGCATGGTTATTGAGAGCTCTTAAGAGGAGTTCTTGCACTGTTCATAAGCTCCACTGATATGTGGGGACCGTAAACAGTGGAAGAAACACTTTTTAAAACTATTAAATAAGAATCGTTTTTGGAGGGTTTCTTACATTGTTTGCGAGCCTCACTAACACGTGGCAACTCATAATTGGTTCATTTTTTTTTAAATTAACAAAAAAAAAATAAAAAAAAATAAGAATCTCAAGTGGGGTTCTAGGGTTAAAATGCTTTTAGGGATGTATCCGTCACGGTCTCTGATTTACACGGAGCAAAAGTCAAATAAATGGCACCCCACAACTTTCCTTCTTTATAAAATCACAAGGAAAGGACAATGGAAACGTTCTTAGAGCATGTACATTGAGGGTTCATAAGGGGTTCATAAGGAGGGTTCACACAGTTTTCTAACATGAACAGTGATGAACCTGTTGCTTTGGGGTTCTCTCTGGTGAACCCGTATCACCACTGTTCCGCGGGCCCCACGACACATGGCGGCTCACGATTGGTCTATCTTTTTTTTTTTTTTTAAAAAAACAAAAAAAACAAAAAAATTTAATAATAATAATAAAGAAATGAACTCCCCCCGGAGTTCATTGGTATGGATGCCCTTAAGATAGCATCAGGATATATACAAATAAAACTAAGGGCAGAAACGTCATTTAAATGATTGATTTTTATATTTACGTTTCTTTCTTTCTTTCTCCACCTCCCAAGCTCCAACTGAAAACGACTCCAAAGCAACCTGCGGTCTATACCTGCCTTATTACGCTATTATATTTTAAAATATTTTTCCTTGATTTTATAAAAATATTATTACTTATGGACCGACTTTCCCTGTATAATAAGTTTAATAACGCATTTATATTTCCTTTTCTCTTCTCCCATATAGAATCAATGCTTTCCTTTTGTTCTCTCTCCTTCTCCTCGTTCATATTCTCCATCATCTGCTAATTAAGGAAAACAAAAATGGTGGATCTTGAAAGAAGAGTGTGTTGCATGTGTGGTGATGTGGGTTTCATCGATAAGCTCTTTCATTGCAGCAAGTGCCTTAATCGCTTTCAACACTCGTATGCATTTACATTTTCTTATATTTATGCCATACGTGCATAGTAACAACATATATGTGTAATATAATCACCATCATCATGCATGTTAGCAACTTCTAATAGGTTTTAATCGTAGTGGACGGTGAGAGTGCGTGCCACGTGCTTTCACTAGTATATATCGATTAGGAATATGATCATTCATACATCAAATCACAAGCATGCATATATGATATATAGATGTATTTTATAGGATTTGTATATCGTCAAACCAGAAAAAAACTACTTCAACAACTACCATACATAGATGGCACATACATAAATTTATCATTTGAAAATCATCATCATCCATGATACTCTTGGTACAGGTACTGTAGTAGCTATTACAAAGAGCAAGCTGATCCAATTAAGATCTGTGATTGGTGTCAGTGGGAAGCAAGGAGTCGAACCGGAGCAAAGCACGGTGTTAACGGCAGATCGTCTAAGAGATTATACCGGTCGGAATATTCTTCAGCCAACCAGATTACTACAAGTAGTAGTATTCCTCCAGCAGCCGACAAGGGTAAAACCGGTATACATTCTCCTAGATCGGCCACTCGCAGGTACAAGCTTCTCAAGGATGTCATGTGTTAGTAATGTTTAAGAGTTATAGAGAGTTAGTTAGGATCTGAGAATAATGTTAAAGATTAGAGATACTTGAAATACTGAAGGTCTAATCAAAGGTTGTTTAGTCATGCTAAAGATTGTTAATTGTGCACTTGATGTTGTTTCAATCTCGGGATGCATATCAATGTGTGTGGTCTTTAATTCCCAAGACTTCGTCTCACTTTTCAGCTCGATGATCGTTGAGTTTAGAGGATTTCTTTACGTCATTAGTTGTTTAAGCGTGGTGTTTGCCCCTATCTTTATATGTTGTATTTACTTCCTTGTAATAGCTGTTTGTGTGGCCAAGACGGCTATGTTATCATGTTGTGGGAACACTTTCAAGATGGCTATGTTATCATGTGGTAGGAACACTTTCTCCATTTATGGAGAGTAAGAATCTATAAATTGAAGTTTGATAAAAAAATATTAGGATCTGAGATAATAAAACACATATTGTAAGATATGATAATACATATATAGGGATATCCTAGATGTTGCTATGTGTGTGAGAATTACTTATTTGCGGAGTTATGTATGTCATGACCATGATGATGTTAGTGTGCTTTGAATAAAATTTAAGCATTTTTGGGTTGAATGATTGGTTAATTAGCAATGAATTCTTCGTGTTTTTTTTGTTATGCCTCAATAAGCATTTGATGACACTATTATGTCGCTATTTTAAAACAATCCACATAGTTAACATTCATTTTGACATTTATTTTGTAATATTGTTAATGTTTATTTTGTTTAAAATGGTAATCAATTAGTGTTATCTAAGACTATAGAACAATATTACGTTTGAGGAAATATGGTCTGTACTGTATGTAGACCTATCAAATTAAATTTTTACAACGAGGAAAACATGTTCCAGAAATTGATAGTTTTGGTTATTGTAAATTATCTATCAGTACAACAAGCACAAGTTCCCAAGACTGATAGTTTTGGTTATTGTAAATCATCTGACTTAAAATGAACAAAAACAAGATAACTCATATATTTCCCTCAATGTCTTGAACCCAAATCCATCGATTTAGTCTTCATAGTTTAAAGATTTGTGTGTTTGTATAGATTAAGTTCGTGTAAAGACACTGTAAGAATACTTCAAATATTTATTTGCTACATATTTTTCATGTGGCTCTAGTACACTAAATGTTTGTTTGTTAGTTGCAAGTGTTATTAGCTAAATAAAATTTTAAGCTATAAAATCCATGTATCATCACCATCCTCACATAAAATATTAAAATATCAAAAGAAATAGTTGTATAAGATCATATTATAGAGTGGTCATCAATTGTTTTGTTGAAAAAAAGAACCACTACAAAATTTATATAATAAATTTGAATATTTTTCTTTAACAAAATATGGATTCCTGTTTGACGACATCTCTTATATATATATTGGTAACGTAGTATATCAAAACTTAACATCTGACCATTATAAATCGCATGTTGGGTATTGCTTGCATAACCTTGACTCGGATTAAAAAAAAAGTCTAAAGTTTCAAGGTCTCGCCATGGACAGTCTAAAACAAAGCCGAATCATGTTTTCACAACACATGAACTGAGAAACAACTCACAAGCCAAGCAGTATCAGCGAACATCGATCCACATATGTGCTGAGGTTCTTGAGGAGAACTTAATGCCGAATCATGTTTTCACAACACATGAACTGAGTAACACTCACAAGCCAAGCAGTATACGAACATCGATCCACATATGTTGCTGAGGTTCTTGAGGAGAACTTAATGCATTTTAGTCGTTTGTCTTGTTTTCTTCTTTTGGACCAGATTATAATAAAATATGATACAATTAACTAAACAAAAAGCTGCACCTTCTTTCTCTGCCACTCAAATTCGTTCCACGTCCTTTCGCTTTAAGTTTCTTCTTTTTGCCACTAGAATGATACCGCTTGAACAAGTGATAAACATGTGACTGTAGAATGGCATCAACTTTTTTTATAAAGCATACATCACATGAAAATTTTGGTTTTATCGGTACGTATGATGTATTTTTTTTTTGAATAATTCAGGATATTTGGCCGCCGAAATCTAACCGATTAATTTTGAAAATTTGTTAACCGGTATCAAACAAATTTGGTTTGATCTCAACGGAAATCATAGATCTATTTTACCACACAAATAAATTTATTTGAGATAGTAGGTTTCAAACCCCACGTGCTTAGCAACTTTCCAAACCGCCGTACACTCAATTACACTGTATAGTTATGTATTTTTCAACTTCATGATAATATCATGATAAAATTTTATTTTGAGTAAGGAAAAAGAACGTCATCGCTTTACCAAAAAGAAAGAGGAAGTCATTACGTCAGCACACTAAACGTTGAAATATCCGATTAGGTTAAACAAGCATGGGGTATTATAATAGCATCAATCACATCGGTTTATGGGAAGATAAATATGATAAAAAGAAGATGGTGTATTAGAGCATCATTATCGGTAGAGTAGGTTTAGAATTTCTTTAAAAAAAATTTTTGTTTGAAATTTTTTTTTTAAAAGTAACCAATTGTGAACCGCCACATATCTGTGGGACCCGTGTATAGTACAAAAAAACTCCATAGATCGATCCTTATATGGCGATTTTTGTTATCCGGTTTTAATCAAAATGTGGGGCCCACATGATTTTTTTTTTTTAAAAACCCTTTAAAAAACCAGCGATAATGATGGTCTTAAGATCTCACATCAAAAATTTAAAAAACAAACATTAATATATAAAAAGACTTGAATCAACCAAGTAGGGGTAACCTAATAGTAATTTCGTGCAGCTCAATGGGTATCCACATCAATTTCGGTTTGATTCTTCATCAAAATTAAATTATCACTATTTGACCATATTGTATTTGGCTTTGGCCTAGATAAATAATATGGTGAATTCTAATAATTAATCTGACATTGGTCGAAAGATATTCCCAAATTCATGTTATATAGTGTGGTATATTTTTAGACTAGTACACTCTATAGCACTAATTTCATGCCTCACTAGATCAACCTATATGATATATAAAAAGACTTTAACCAAAATTAGTTAGCATCAATTGTTTTTAAATTAGATTTGAGGTACATATGTCTTTGGGTTTGGATATTAATTTGCTTGATACAGTCTTTTTGCTGATTAATAAAAAAAGCAAAAACAGAAGCATCCCAAGAGCATGTCCAATGGTTAGAGCCCTTAATGGGTTCTAATGATTAATTTAACTGTTAAAGGTGTACTGTATAAAGTTTAGAACCCTTGTTAATGTAATTAGTTTTGTTAAGGTCCAATGGGAGAATCTCTTTGAGGTTCTTAATTTTTTTAAGTTAGAAGTTGAATTGTTGAATTTAAATTTTATAAAATTTATAAATTATTGGATTTCATAAAATTTAAACAAATGTGACATAAAAACATATTAAAATAGAAATACAAATTTATAATTAGAAATATTAAACAAACATAAAAGAAAAGTATGAGAATATGTTCATATGCACAATATACAAAACACATGAGACCCAAAGACAATGTCGAACAACAACAAGGTTAACGTTGGTGAGACTTACTTGATGAGAATAGGTTTCATATGCAGTAAGTAAGACATCTGTTTCAACTCCCTTAAGACGAACATATACCTGCCAGAAGCAATCATCATATGGTTTGTGTATAAATCTACAGACATGGCTTCATGGTAGGCTTAAAAGATGACTGTTAACTTACACGTTACATTGGTTTAGAAGTGAAAGTTTATTCATCACACACAATTGTCCACGTGACTTGCAAACAACATCGCATGAATCTCCTTGCCTATGAAACAAGTTCAATAAAAAAGATTAGCCCCTGTTTCAGTTATTTAACGAATGTAAAATGAATTTTGACATTTAATCAATGATTGAACTAAAGAGAAGGCTATCAAAAGCTAACCTGAAGCATTTGATGTCAGAGAAAAACAATGGTGAAACTTGCTGTGGTATGCATTTCATGAACCTGTAAGTTTCAAATCATAATCATTACACTTTCATAAGTATCCCATCAGTTTCAAATAAAACCTCAATTCCATGGTAATTTTCTCCACTTCGCAACATAAACTCAAGAAAAACTTGCCAAGAAGAGAGAGAAGAACAGTCAATCGCTTACCACACTCTCAGAACTATGGCGACATCTCCCGACACAAAAATCAAACCCAGTCTTGTATGTCCCTGTTAAAGATGAAGCAAGAACAGAGAAACAAAACCAAAAAAGGTTCCATAGAATCTAAAGACAGAGCATTACACACATTGCCTGCAACAAAAAAATCATCATTCATGCTTTAAAAGAAACAGGTCTTTCAATCTAAATCTCTTGTCGGAAATAGAGATAAAAACTGTAAAAAATTGAATCTTTCAATGGAGTGAAAGTTGATGACCTTCATCATCAGATATCAAATACCTTCCTTGAACAATTGTTCTGCAAATCCGCTCTTCTAAGAATCCGATGTCCTTCCTGCAAAATTCAATCGAGATCAAGCAAAGATAGAACAGGGATTCGTGACAATTCATAGAAACAACCCAAAATTTATTTCACCTAATTGCAGATGTGCTCAACGGAAGTAAGAGATCCACGAGTTGTAGAAGACCGAGGAGCACACTAAACCCAGACGACGCCATTCTTGTCGGAGAAAGAACTAACCTTTCGACCAGATCAACCCTTGCCGAAGAAGGAGAGTAACGATGACACGACGATTTATCAGACAGAAAAACAATATCAACATCGAAGAGAGAGAGGCGACCAATAAAAAGATGGCACGTATGGGGTCTTAGCAGTTCCAAAACCCCTTAGAGCATCATTATCCTACATACTCATTTAAGAGTTCTTAATCTTTTTTTAATAATATTTAGTGGAAAAGTGGATTAAGAGACTAAGTTAAGAAACATGTATATTTGTATGGTCCATTGCAAGTCTCTTATTTAAGGGTTCTTAATTTTTTTTATAAACTTCAAATTTATTAATTAAATTATTAAACATAACATTTTAAACATAGATTTTTAAATAAAAATATGAAAACAAATATTAGTAAAATAAATGAAAATTATTTGAAAAAAGCCTTCAAGTTCAGTTGTTGTCTTCATCACGTCCAAATTTATGCCTGATATGTTCAACCAAATCATCTTTCAGTTGTTGATGCATTTGTCTATCACGAATTCTTGTTCGAACACCCATCATATTTGTTGATATTTGTAGGGATATCTGTAGAATACGTGAGATCGACATGTGAACTTCCATTGTCTTCTCCTTGGTCGAACTCTGAAACATCAAATTGAGTGTATCCATCTCTTTCGTCTTCTAGTATCATATTATGGAGTATGATACAAGCTCTCGTAATCTTTCCAATTTTGACTTTATCCCAAAATAGCGCTGGATTTTTAATAATGGCAAAGCGAGCTTGCAAGACTCCAAAAGCACGCTCGACATCTTTTCGGAAAGCTTTCTTGACGTTGGGCAAATAAAACTACTTTCGGCCCTTGTGGTATTGGAATAAATTGGATAAAAGTAGCCCATTTTGGATAAATACCATCGGTGAGATAGTAAGCCATATGATACTCTCTTCCATTGACAGAGAAAGTGACTTGAGGAGCTTGGCCTTTTATTATGTCATCAAAAACAGGTGAGCGATCAAGAACATTGATATCATTTAAGGTACCTGGAGGTCCAAAAAATGCATGCCATATCCAGAGATCATATGAAGCAACCGCCTCCAAAACGATTGTTGGTTTACCCGAACCACGAGAATATTGTCCTTTCCAAGCGGTGGAATAATTTTTCCATTCCCAATGCATAAAATCGATGCTTCCTATCATCCCGGGAAATCCACGATGCTCTCAAATATCAAGTAGACGTTGTAGGTCAGCCGGTGTTGGTCTTCTTAGGTACTGATCGCCGAATAAATATATTATTCCTTCCACAAAATTTTGTACACATAACCGAGTTGTGGTTTCACCGAGCCGGAGGTATTCATCTACCCTATCAGCCGCAGAACCATATGCCAAGACACGAATGGCTGCAGTACACTTTTGAAGGGGAGAGAGACTATTCCTTCCGAGACCATCTTTCTTTTCCTGAAAGTATTGAACTTCGTTGGAGAGTCGATCAACAATATACATGAACAACTGCTTGTTCATTCTAAAACGTCGTCGGAAGAAATTTTCAGGATATGTTGGAGTTTCACTGAAATAATCATTCCATAAACGAATATGCCCTTCTTCACGATTTCTTTCAATATAAGCTCGTTTTTTTCTTTGTTTCCTTGCTTCTTCTTCATGACCAATGGTTAAATTCTCAAAATATTGATCAAAATATTGATCAAATGTATCATCAAATGATTCTTCAAAGGATTTTGAGAAGAAGATGCCATATTTGGTAATGACTTTGTGATACAATGATTTTGATTTGTGAGAAGAAGATAAGAAATTGTTTTGTGAGAATGAGAGAGAAGATGATATTGTTTTGTTGATTCTAATGTTTTGTGAGAATGAGAGAAATTTTTATATATAGAAAACACAACACAAGTCCGTGACACAACACAACACAAGAAAAACAATCCGTGATTCACAAAACAACAAGAAGATACTCCAATACTACTTGACCCGTGATTCACAAAACAAAAAAAACAAGAAGATAATCCAACAATACAAGTGACTCCAATAGTCCTTTATCTTCTTGACCCGTGACAAAAAAAGTGACCCGTGACTCCAATACTCCAAAACAATAAGAAGATAATCCAGCCATACAAGTGACTCCAATACTCCAATACTCCTTTATCAATACGCCAGCCAGCCAGCCTGAAACCAAAAAAAGTTGAATTAATAACAAGTTCACTTAACAAGAACAATGAGCAACAACAAGTTAACGCATGCCTAAAACAATGACACTTACCACAAGCAACAACAAGTTCACTTAACCTAAAACAGAGTCTTACACTTAACCTAATTACCAATCAACTCAAGAATGAGCTTCTTCTTCAGAGCTTCTTCTTCATCACCTAGTGTTCCTTGCTTTGCAATGAGACTGTCAAGCAGCTTCATCTTCCCAAGCTTCTCCTTCATAGCCAATCCTCCTTTTTGATGCTCCACATAGTCTGAAATCCAGACAACTCTTTGCCCTCGACCATAGACTTCTTCTTCCACGGGCTTATGCTGCCTTAACACGCCGGGGGGCGGTTCGTTCCGTCATCATCTACAGCATCATCATTTTCTTTTACAGAGCCGCTTGCTGAATGAGAACCATCATCAAACTTCCGCCTTTTGGAACTGCTTTCATTGACACACCATTTCTGGTCATTCCGGAGCTCCTTCCACGCATGATCAAGTGTAAACTTCTTTTTGTAGTTGTTGTAGAAGATCTCATGAACATGTTTCAGAACATCAATCTCATTTTGACCGCTTGTCTTCTCTCTGGTTGCAGCTTCGTATGATCTACTAAACTTGGAAACAAGATCATTGATCTTGTGCAACGTTGCTTGCAGTTGCTTGCTTCTCTCTCTTCACCGGGTGCAACCTTCGGACTGGCCGCATAGTATGCTGCAATCCTTGACCAGAAAGCACCAGAACGTTGCTCATTCCCTACTAGAGGATCTTTGCTGGTGTTTAACCAAGAGGAGATTAGCACAATATCATCCAATGGCGTCCAAGTTCTTCTTTCTCTACGCTCAGTAGGCTTGTCTGCACCATATTTTGAAGCTTCACTCCAAGAACTGCCGAAGACATGAACCTGTGATTGAACAAGGTTCGACACTACCCTACTTGGCTATTAAGAAGCTCAATAAGTTTCTCGTGTGCTCATATGGAGTAGAATCCATATCCACAAAGAAGAGTAAAAGAAAGATAACAATGTGTGTTTATAGATGGCAGAGAAGTATAAATGTGTGTTTATAGATGATACGAAAGAGAAGTATAAATGTGTGTTTATAGATGGCAGAGAATACATTCATCACACCAACCAACCAAGCAAAACGAGTAGACATTTATCCAATACATTCATCACACAAAACCTATCTAACCATCACTTCAATTTATTACCAACAAACAACCATAATCTCACACTAAATAAACCATTAATTACCCTAGGTTCAATTCAAACTAGGAGCTAAATCTATTCAATTCCGGGAAGGGTAACACTAATCTGTAAGCATTGAACTCCTCACGTAAACCTTGCTCAAGTCTCTTGATCCCTCCATGTAAAGACGGAAAGACAGAACATGTCACACGGATTTGATCCATCCATCTGACCACACCAAGACAGAACATGTCATGCGGATTTCAAAAACATCAAACATAAGCTTTAATTGACCTTTCTATAGTTTCATCGATTTCTACTTCAATTTATTACCTATAACACAACCATTATCTACCACAAACCTAAACATTTATTACCGAGATTCAACCATTATCAGAATCAAAAGAGTTTAATCAATTAAACAGAAGAAAGAGCAATCTTATCTGTATTGAGCTTGACAGAGGGATCGATTAGCTCTCCATAGGATCGATTAGCTCTCCATAGGATATCTTTGTTATACCTTTCCACTCGGTTGAGTGATTCTTCGTCGAGTTGAGTCGTCGAGGTAGGGGTAGACGTTTTTCACGCTTTTGCCGAGAACCACCAAGAGAGAGAAGCCGCATGATTCATCATCGAGGAGAGAATGAAGAAAGAGAGGTGGAGTCGTCGAGGTGAGTCGTCGAGGTAAGGGTAGAGGTTTTTCACCTTTGCGAGAACCACCAGAGAGAGAAGCCGCATGATTCATCGTCGAGGAGAGATGAAGAAGAGAGGTGGAGTCGTCGAGGTGAGTCGTCGAGACAGAGATAGGGGTTTCTCACCGTCGACGAGAGCCACCAAGAGAGAAAAACGCCGCATGATTCATCGTCCATCGTCGGAGACGACCAGTCCACCGAGAGAGACGCCGGATCGTTGAGAGATGAAGAAACAAAGGCGGATTCGCCGAGGGTAGTGAGCTTTGCGGAGCCATCGAGAAAGTGAAACCGAAACGGTTCATTTCGTGGGGAGAGAGAAAGACACGAAGAACCAAACACCTACACGTGTCTCAGAAGACCCGTCTCTTGTTTGTGCTTAATTAAGATACGTTGTTTAACATTAAGCTAATTTCCTTCTTTTTTAATTCTAATTAGCCTAAGATACTGCCTTAAATACGCCCGATAATGATGCTCTTAGTTTTGAAACCCGTTCTCTTGATTTATTCCTTTTTTCATTTATTTTTTTGTCTTTTTTTGTAAGAACCCCTCTAAAAAACCTCCATTGAAGTGGTCTAAGACCATGTTTAACCCCTAAGAACTCCTAAGGGGTTCTTATTTTTTTTATTTTTATTTTTTTAAAAAAAAAATTAAAAAGAACCAACCGCGGGCCGCCACGTGTCAGTGGGACTCGCGAACAGTACAAGAACCCCTTAAGAACGTATCTTGAATTAAGAGTTTTAGGAGGTGGTTCTTAAGGGTTTTGGTGGGCCCCACCCGATAAGAACCCTTAAGAACCCCCCTTAATCTTGCTCTAAGAGCATGATTATTGAGAGTTTTTAAGAGGAGTTCTTGCACTGTTCGCGGGTCCCACTGACACGTGGGATCTGTGAACTGTACAAAACCACTTTTTAAAACTACTAAATAAAAACTCTTTTTGGAGGGTTTTTTTACACTGTTTACGGGTCCCAGTGACAAGTGGCAGCCTGTAATTAGTTTTTTTCTTTTATTTTTCT
>CAJHQP010012493.1:0-11907 GCA_905132765.1 Moricandia arvensis
TCAAAATTAAAAGTGTTTAAGATTAAGGTCTTAAATTTAAATAAATGTTATTATACAACACGTATACAAAAAATATTGAATAAAAAATATAGGGAAAAGTATCTTTAAAAGCATATCTTCAATGTGGATTGTAAAAAAATTATATTTTTAGGCTGTTTAATATTTTAATTCAAATTAAAAGTGTTTAAAATTTAGGTCCTAAATTTTTAAGAAGTGTTATTATAAACACATATACATAAAATATTGAATAAAAATATAGAGAGAAGTATCTTTAAAAGCATATCTTCAAAGTGGATTGTAAAACATTTATATTTTTAGGCTATTTAATATTTTTAATCTTCAAAATTTAAAGTGTTTAAGATTTAAGGTCTTGAAATTTTTAAAAATGTTATTATACAACACGTATACATAAAATATTGAATAAAAATATAGAGAGAAGTATCTTTAAAAGCATATCTTCAAAGTGGATTGTAAAACATTTATATTTTAGGCTATTTAATATTTTAATCTTCAAAATTTAAAGTGTTTAAGATTTAAGGTCCTGAAATTTTTAAAAATGTTATTATACAACACGTATACATAAAATATTGAATAAAAATATAGAGAGAAGTATTTTTAAAAGCATATCTTCAAAGTGGATTGTAAAACATTTATATTTTTAGGCTATTTAATATTTTTAATCTTTAAAATTTAAAGTGTTTAAGATTTAAAGTCCTGAAATTTTAAAAAATGTTATTATACAACACGTATACATAAAATATTGAATAAAATTTAGAGAAAAGTATTTTTAAAAGCATATCTTTAATGTGGATTGTAAAACATTTATAAAAATTGTCAACACAATAAATAAATAAAAAAAGCATACATAGATGCAGAAGGGCAGGCAGTTTCCTTAGCAGCTTGCAACCGGTTATTCCATCCATCCAATTTATGAATACATCGTCCAAGTAGCTAATTATTTTGTTTTATGTATATTGATTTAATTAAGCCTATAAAATTTTAGCTGAGAAAACATTTTTTGAGTAAAGTCAACCAAATAATAGTAATCTGAAATTAAATTAAATTAAATTAAATTAGATAAAACAATATATAAAATTTCAGATAAACTCAAATATAAAAAACGGTGAACCTCTCGAATAGCTATTTTTGAAGTTTTTGTCACAAAATAGATTTTAGAAGAAAAATGACCAAATTAGATCTTTTTTATTTTGAAAATTAATATTTTTATTTTTTTAACTTTTAAATCTCAACTCCAAAATCTCCACCTTATAACTTTAAACCCTAAGTTTAGATTAGTTGACCCCAAAGGTAATAAATATATATTTACATCATTTAATAAAGTGTATTTTGGCCATTTTTTTCTTTGAGTGCTATTTTGGGACAAAAACTTTTTTAAATTATTTTGGTCTTTAGCCATTTTTGAAAATTTTGTCATAAAAAAAGACCTTAAAATAAAAAATAACCAATAGACCTTTCATTTTGAAAATTTTAATATTTTTAAATTTTTAAATCTCAACTCCAAAATACCCACCCCATAACTCTAGACCCTAAGTTTAGATTAGTTAACACAATTGTATAAATATATGTATATATATATATATATTACATCATTTAATAAAGTCTATTTTGGTCATTTTTCTTTTTGAGTACTATTTTGAGTACAAAAAAATTTTAGGTCTATTTATTTTTTATCTATAAAAAAATATTGGTTATATAAAAATTCAATTTTATGTATATTGTTATAATTTTTGAATTTAGAATATTTGTTCTTAATATATATTTCCTCCTCCACACTCTCACTCCTATCAAACCCTCGCATCACCGTCTCTGTTTCAGATTACATAAAATGCCCCAAGTCGATCTTGAAACCTCGGTTTCTTCAGTATGTGCCGACGACGAAGACTCCGTTCATGACCCGATGATCCGACCCGTCTCCACCGCCACCAGTCCGATCGATTTTCCACCGGAATCTTACTCCTTATCAAAAGAAGAACACCTCGAGTGGTTCAACGAGAACGCCTTCTTCGAACGCAAAGAATCACAGAAAGGAAACTCCTTCCCTGCTCAGAACACGACCTCACAGAAGATCTCTCTCAAATCCAAAACAACGTCGGCGATCAGATTGCCGAAACCTCAGAAGACGTGTTTCAACGAGGTGGAGAAGCGACGAGACTGCAGAATCGCGAGGACCCTGATGATCCCGAAACGGGTCGGGTCGGTGTTGAGATCGGATCCTTTGGTTTCGGATCCTGGTTCTCCCAAGGTCTCTTGCATTGGGAGAGTGAGATCGAAACGAGACCGTAGCCGTGGAATGCAGAGACAGAAATCCGGTCGAACCGATTCGTTTAAAAATAAACCGGTTATGGTTAAGAAACCCGGGTTTTTCGCGAGCTTCAGAGCTATTTTCAGAACCGGAGGCGGTTGCAGAAAGCTAACGGAGAGTGGAGTTCACGCGCCGCTTAAGGAAGCTATTACTCCGTCCAGCGATATCAGAGGACGGCTTCCACCGGAAGAAATAGACAAATCTTCCCCGCCGAGGGTCAGCACCGGTTCGAAGAGTTCTCTTGACGGTGGGGAACCGGTATTATCCGGTTTAGGTGAGATGATGCGGTTTACATCGAGGAGAAGACCGGATTTGTTGGTAGAAGTTTGACGTGTGAAAAAAAAAAAAAGAGTTTGACGTGCGGCGTTTACGCTGTCGCTGTGGACAGGTGAGAATGGTAGGGCCCAGTTCCGTGTTTCAAGCTTGCCAGAAAACAAGGATTCTGATTGGTTGTTGCTTTGATGGGCTTTATGGGGCCCATGAGCGTGTGTTGAATTTAAAAAGTCGTTAGCGTCGACGTGGCGAGCGGTTTAACGGAGTTAGGAACAAGGAATAGAGAGAACGCGGGGAGTTTTGGTTAAATTTCGTGCGTTTCAACCACTTCCACCGTTTTGTATATCTTTACAAGTAGTAATAGGAGTATTATATTGTAACTTTTTCTTAAGAATTTTGATTTTGAATTAGTTTTGCCTGTGACAAAAAAATAGCACATTTTTCCTTGTCTTAGTTATGTACATAGGTATTGATATTTATTTATTTGCATATGTATACTTTTTAATGGAATGAAGTTTGTTAAAAATTAAAGAGATAAACACCAAAATATACATAAAAAAATTGTGTCCCTAAAATAGTAATAAAGTAAAAAATGATCAAAATAGATTTTATTAAAGGGTGTAAATATATATTTATATCTTTTGGATTAATTAAGGGTTTAGAGTTATGAGGTTAGATTTAGAGATGAGGTTTATAATTAAATAAAAATTTAAAATATTAAAATTTTCAAAATAAAAAGATTTATTTTGGTCATTTTTTTTCTTGAATGTTATTTTGTGACAAAAACTTCAAAAAAGTCTATTTTAGAGATTTGACCATTATTAAACTACAAATATCTTCTTTATGGGTGTCTCAGTAAAAAATTAAAATTGAGAGATTTTGGGAACATTTAGTTTTATATGAACGGTTTATACATTTTTGCAACTTTAGATTTAGTAACATAATCAAACTTTATAAAAACATTAATGAGATATTTGTATGAATTTTTATGGTATTTCATTATAATTTTTTTGTCATTGTCTTCAGTCTCCTTAATTTGTTCATAGCAACAAGTATTTCTAACCAACACAGAAACAAACCATTTTCGATATTTTCCCCTCCATCAGTTTTTCCAAGTTCCAACAATTATTATAGTTGGTTTTGTTTTCCAATCTAAAAGTGATAATTGTAAAATTCTTCTAAACTAGACGTACACACACAATTATTTTGAATAATAAGAGATACATTTAATCTACTGTTCGGAAATATATAGCCACAACAGATAAGTACCCTACTTAGAAATGTCTAATTTCCCTTTTAGATTGCAAATTCTATTCAACAAAAGAAAAGTTTTTCCACTATAAGATGCGACGTTTTCGAAGATTAATAGAAGTGAAATGACAATAAGAAAAAGACATGAACTTTAAGGGTAGTGGAGCTGTACGTACCTCTGTGCCAAATCATCGGTGGTTATAGCAATCAATTTGGCTTGAAACTGAGCATTAGATATAAATAAGAAAATTATTACTATATTATACTGAGAGAGAGATTAGTTGATGCACGTTACTTTCAAGGTAGCATATATCTCACAACACCAGATTATCAAATTTGGAAATCGAATATCAAGTAGTTTACAACAATATAGTGCTACGTACGATTATTTCATTCCAATTTTACAAACTATTTTTTTCGTCACGAGCTAGAAAAACATCTCAACGCTCAGGCCGTTGAGGGGGTTGACATGGTCTTGATCCTTGAAATGTTCTTATATGAATTGTCCAACGGAGATTTGAGTAGTTCAACTTGTTCCTACGTCACATGCATTTTATTTATTTAACAAGGCTAGAAATCAAGATGTCACGTTAATTTGGACTGTTTCCATGCAAAAATGTCAAATGAACATGAAAATAGTAGCTAGGTCTCATCCATCGTCCATTGACGTTCTCTATTTTGTTCAAACGTATATAATAAGTTTGACATAAACCCATAAAAGCAGGGAATGTGGAACCCATAAGGCACTTAAACCGGTGGAATATTGTCAATTATATATAGTCTTGAATAGTTGGATTTGAAATTTGGATATCCTAACAACGATTTCTATGTATATAGTCGGTGGTCTTGATATATTTATAGATGCCTATAATGTAAACATAATTTAAATGGTTCTTTTAAAAGTAGGGACTAGTTTACAAAATTTACTAATTTTTTTACTAATATCTGCTGTTGACGTATTAGTTTACACAAAACCAACTTTTACGCATAATCAGAAGTTTTTCTTCTGTTTTTGGGTTACCACATGGACGTCACACACTAAAACTGAATCGTAGAAAATAACTACTCAACCACTAGACTACTGAAATATTAGTAACCAAACTAATTACGTTTCAAAGCCACCTAATTACAAACCTTTAGCCAAAAAGACTTAATTATAATAATAGACGTGTGTTACAGGTCACATTGCCAAGAATGGTCCAAGATACGTTTTCGGAGCACTAGAGAGTGAACCAACATATCTTAAGTACTTTACGTCGATATGTCTTCTGTTAATCTCTCCTACTTTGACTTGTGCTGTTTCGTTCCCTTTGCACAAGGCACCTCTCCTCCTTTAGCTTCACCAATTTCTTCTTCATATAATCATGTCCATTATATTATTAATAACGTCACACATTGATTAAGCCAATATATATGCCTCAAAAATATACTTAGACAGGAAAAGGGTCTTCATTGCCGATTTTGAAGAGGTTATGCTACCACAGCAAAGCATCTATCTTTTGTTTGGTGTACTATGTGGGCTAAACGGGCCAGATTAATCCCCCTAAGAACACTTTCACAATGGGCCATACTGAATCTGGGAGTTTCTGTGGTAAATACAAATATATATTTTTAAAGGTAAGAGTGACAAACTGGCATATAAACTAATATCATTTGAGTTCAAACCTAGCCAGGTCGGCAAATAATCAATAAAATATGTGTATTATCTTATGACTAATATCATTTGAGTTACAACCTAGCCAGGTTGACAAATAATCAATAAAACAAGTTTGTAGGGTGCAATTTCCCAGTAAATTATGTGATTTATGTTGAAGAGATGGTCAAAATCTAATCTTTAAGCTCTTTTGCACTACCAATCATTGTGGAAGTTCACACTGGTGTTCTGTAAAATGCAAGAACGGTGTTGCTCTATAGTGTATCCACAGTGACTCCTCTGGTTATCATTGACATATAAGCATAATCTTCATTCTTTTTTAGGAAATGGAAGGAAGTATGATGTATGTTATCAGATTGAACAATGCCAAAAAAAATCAATTAATCAGAAACAAATTGTGGTTTAGGTGAACATATGAAGATCATCACATTTATTCAACAAAAGATGAGACGTTGGAAAATTTCCATTTCTTTCTTTTAGTCATAGAGAGATTTTAAAAGGAGAAAAATCATTCTTCAACTGGCCTTTGACCCAACACAGATATGTCTTCATACCGTTTCTGCACCATGGACAAACAATACCATGTTATGAAGTACATAATCATATATTATCCTTCAACAGATACTCATGTGAGACATAAAAATGATCCTCAAGTTAATGTGATTGAACTATCTAGCACGAGATATAACATCAAAAACTATTCACTGGTAAAGCTAACAAGAAACGGTGTTTGAAGAGGATGGTTATATAATGATGGTAAACAAAAAGAGTGTGTAAACATTAATTTGATCATTCCATATCACGATGGATAGGCTAATAAAGAGAACCGCGTATTATAATCACAGTCAAGCTTAAGACGCAGCAGAGAATCCAAAGGAACCAAGTAAGATTCACATATTTGCTCAACCGATTAATCAAACATGATTGGGGCATCACGAAACTAGAGCAGAACATAAGAAAAAGAAACAGAACATACCCCAACATTCTTGCTTTCCCAGAGCTTATGAACACCGTAATCCACAGCCTGCACATATTCATGTAACATTTTTATATATAAAAAGTTAGAAGTTCTAAAAATCAGTCTAGGCCCTAGGCGGCAATTCAATCTTATCCGAAACGATTTTCCTAAAATCAAATTTATACTGATTTAAACTGTCCAAAATCGATTAAAATTAGTTAAAATCGATTCAAATTAGTCTAAATATGTTATTTAAGCAATAATGTTACTATAGATCTACAAATTTGTCTAATTTCTTTTATTTTTCATATCTAGTTTTACTAATTATCACAATAAACTTATATTCTATTTAAAAGCTAAAATATTTCATGTAAATATCATATATATATATATATATAAATCTATAATTCGTTAACTGTATGCCTTACTTACATACGAATAATTCACCTAGTCGTTAATCTTCTAGTTACTGCTTAGCCATTTTCTAACATTGAAAAAATGATTCCTTTCAGTTATTATAAAGTTGCAAACTTTAATGTTTTGTGTAGATGGCTTATTTCTACCCAACCAAATTTATTCACCAACCACAAAGCAGATCCGTAACGACAAGAAGGCTCATAAATAATAAAAAGGTCGAAGATGTCTCACTCTTTCGCCGAAGAAAGCGCCGGCGATGA
Source organism: Moricandia arvensis (assembly GCA_905132765.1). Taxonomy (NCBI): domain Eukaryota; kingdom Viridiplantae; phylum Streptophyta; class Magnoliopsida; order Brassicales; family Brassicaceae; genus Moricandia; species Moricandia arvensis. The sequence goes on from CAJHQP010012493.1 coordinate 7,137, forward strand.
TGAAGGAGACGTAGACGGAGTTACGGCGCATGATCAGTCTGTAGAATCCCTCCATAGCGCCTTTCTGATTTGCCATGGCTAAGCCCTTTGCTTGAATCTATTACGTATCGGTTTCGAAAAAGTGGATCTACAACAATGGCGAGAGGGTGAAGAAAGACGATGAGAATAATCAGAAGAAAAAAGATTTTCTCTTCGTATTTTGAAAGGCCTAATGGGCTTCAATAGCTCAGCCCATTATTTCGGTTGACTCCAAATCCAGTGGGTTGTATTTTGCAACAATAGTAAAGGTAGGCATGGCCTTACATTCTTTTAAATTTTGAATATTCGTTTTGTTTTTTTGACAAAAATCAAGTAACATGCGAAGTTTTGGATTTTTTTTTTAAACAAACGTTGCATGATTTTCTTTAACAGTAAAAAAGAATTATAACAACAAACTATGGTACAGAAACTACATGAACAATATTTTATCATCAAAAAAACACTGTTGATTGTATTGTGTATTTAATACCTTGGATCGGTTATCTCATTTACTAACAATACAATCTTTATTTAAGTTAGAGATTTGGGTCTATCATTTTATTGTAAAGCTCAATGAAATGAAAGATTTTTGAGCCTGGCTTCATAATTATTCTCACTAACTCAATGAATTCTTAGAAAAGCTGACTCCAAAATGTTTGTATAGTTCATTGTAATCCTATATATAGCTCCAACCAACCAATCCAATTTTTCTTTTTTTTGCTTGGACTAAAACAAGCGAGGGAAATTTTAAAAGTTTAAGTGGTTCGCATTGAGTATTTTAATATTTGGAATTAACTCTAAAATATTAGTGTTTTTGTAACATCCCGAGTTGTGATATATAGAAAGGCTTAAGAGAATTAATTTGGCTATCTATGTCACCAAAGTGCACTTACCTTTTCCGTCACACATCCGTTTAGAACTCCAAGGTTAAGCGTGCTTATGCTGGAGTAGTGAAAGGATGGGTGACCTATCGGGAAGTGATTCGTGATACCATGTGAGTGAGGCCAAAACACAGGGAAAGGTCAGGTGGTGATTGCAGGGACATGGAAAAGTCAGGTGGTGATTGCAGGGACAGTAAACAATGATTTCGAGCCTTGGAAAATTTACGCACCGACCGTTGGAACGGATGGGACCCACGGGCCGAGAGAACGGGGTGGGTAGCCCATTAGCCGTGGGCGGTCGGGGTGTTATAAATTGTAGCGACCGTGATTCAATAAAGTGGGCCCATTTTTTTTAATTAAAACTCATAACTATTTTACTTTGTCCCACATTGGAAGTTTAGAAAACCTACCTCCTTTTCCTTCTCTTATATAAGAAACTCCACCCCTCCACTTTATTTTCATCAAGTCAAAGCAGTGTTTTGCGTGTGACAGTTGTTGAATTATTCGACGACCAGTCACAAAGTATTTTTCTAGCAAGATTTTCGGTCGAGTTTTCGGGCGAGTTCTCGAGTGATATTTCTGTTAACCATCTTCCATTGACAGCCACTCGCAAAGGTGAGGGTCTATTCCGTAAATCTTGTTACTAGTGTAGAATTCTTTCTATCGTCGTTTAGTTTCGAAACATGTTCCGTCTGATTGAATTGAGTCTTGTGTGAGTTAGGATTCAATGTAAACCGGAATTAGGGGTCTAGAGGATTCAACTTGATAAGGATTGAGTGATGTTAAATGATGTTATATATACGTATACATAGATTAGATTAGGGACTATGTGAGGAGGGCGTCTGTTCAGAGAGATCTAGATTAGCAACGCTTATGAGGGTGGGGGTTCGGAGATATTCGGGGCTATCGACGCATATTGAGGGCGGAGGCTCAGAGACGTCTGGGCTATCGACGCATATTTGTATGGGGTGTGGTGCAGAGACGTTTGCATTCGACGCTTATTGGTTACGGGCGGGGGTCCAGAGATGTCTGGGCTAGCGACGCTTATTATGATGTCGTATATCCGTATGAGGAGAATGCGGGGTGTATGAGCTAGTTCTGCACTACCAACACATTGTTTGTTCTGTGTGATTCTTTAGGTCTCGTGTTTGTTCATGCTAGAGTTAAACTTCCATAGTGGGAGTTCTATTTATTTAGTCAGTGGTTTGCGTGTCTAGCATCCCATACCTCACTGAGTGACTCCCCTGTTGTTCACCCCTCTTTCTTTCCCTTTCAGGTGAGCATCTCAAGTAGTCGGATATCTGGACGGTTTGGTGTCTTGGAGATCATCGTATTTATATCGGTTTTTATTCGGTTTAGTTAAATGGTTTTAATATTTTATTTGATATTTTTATAAATCGGTTTAATTCAAGATTTTACGTAAGTAACACGCCGTTTTCAAGAGAGACGGGTGTTACAGTTTTGTTGATGAGGTGTCATGTACATTATGAGTATTTAAATAGTTACAATCATATCAATTTTCAGTACTTGAGAAATTACAGTCATACATATATATTGAGCATTTTGTTTCAGGTAATGTAGATAGTTCGGTATCGTGGAGATTTCATGAAACCATCTTTCAGCTCTGTACATACGCCATTTTCACCTAAGAAAGCAAACACATTCTCATTACGTTCTATAGATATGCACATGCGTGTGAAAACTAATTAAGTACGTTCCTTGATCTCTAATTAAGTACGTTCTATAGATACGCACAGTCGTGTACATGTCTAACTCAAGACCCAATATAAAAGATAAATGTTGAATATTGGACTTATACGAAGTTAAGAACATGATTGGGTATGTTTCAGCACATGTAAATGAAACGAAACATTAGGAAAATGGGCAAATGTCACATTCGATTTATATCTTTAGCAAAATTGCTAAATTTAATATGTCTTGAAGATAAAAATGAATTATGTTGCTTCGTTTTCCCTAGTGTAAATTTTTAATTTCTTCAATTGTTTTATCAATTGTATGTAAGAGATGGGATGTATATTCACTTGATAAGAGAACTAGTTCCTACAATGAATATGGATTATAGTCTATAGATGTGTCCATCCCTAACGGAATGGATCACAACTATTATAAATTTCATATAATATACATTCATTTTCCACATCTACCAATATAGGCAACGAAAAACACTAAAACAAGAAGAATATTTTAAGATATAACTAAAAAATTTTGTCACCAAAATTAATTTAAGAAAAAAAATAATTAAAATAAACTTTATTAAAAAACCCATCAATATATTTCATTTATAATTAAAATAGATTTTATTTTTAAAAATGACCATCAATATGTCCCATTTATACCCTAAAACAACATGCAATGTTCTCTAAAACTATGAGTAATATGAAAAAACTCTATACCAACAAGGCAACAATATAATAAAGGGTAAATTTGTAGAATAACTATTTTGAGAAGAAAAATTTATAAACTAACCATATAATAAAGTTGCTTTTGGATGTGAATCTTTTCACACGAAAATTGACCCAAATTGTCCTTTATACATTGCACGTGATTGTGCTGAAAATATTATGTGCAAAATGACAAATAATACTATACTATATTTGATAAACAAATAGTATAGAATAATTCATTCATACATAACAACAATTATTGGAATTGTTGTGACAGAAAGTGATGAGATGAGTGGTGACAATAGTGAAGGAGACCATGGCGGCTACAATGAAATAACTGGTGATGGTGTTGATGTATAAGTATGTATTGAGGTGGAAAATGAAATAAAATAAGCATACGTGAAGCTGATGGAGTGTTGAAGGAGAAAAATTAGAAGGTGAACAAGGTGATTGAAAATGAAAAAGAGAAAAATGAGTGGGATATGCGTAATGTGCACAGTTAACATATAATACTATACTATATTTATAAAACATATAGTATAGACAAAACGATTTATAGCAATAACATAAAAACAAACATAATATAAAAAAAATTATTTACATTGTTGTTGAGAGATGATAAAAGAAGAAGAAGAAGAAGAAGAAGAAGAAGAGAAGAAGAAGAAGAAGAAGAAGAAGAAGAAGAAGAAGAAGAAGAAGAAGAAGAAGAAGAAGAGAAGAAGAAGAAGAAGAAGAAGAAGAAGAAGAAGAAGAAGAAAGAAGAGAAGAAGAAGAAGAAGAAGAAGAAGAAGAAGAAGAAAGAAGAAGAAGAAGAAGAAGAAGTATTTGCAATTGATCAATTGCAAATACAATTTATTTGCAATTGATCTAGAGTATTAATTTTTCATGCTCTAAAATTTGTGTATCATTTATGTCAAAAATGTATTGTTTGGAAATAAATTGTATTTGTAATTGATCTAGAGTATTATTTTTAGAAAAATTTAGACCAAATCAATTCATATCAATGACATACAATTGTATATATTACCATAAGGGTATATATTCTATTCTATTTTTAAATTTTAAGAAATATAGAATAGAAACATATTGATCACTTTATATACATGTTTTTATGTACGATTATTTATGTATTTATTTGGAAAATATGTAATTGTTTTAAAAAATTGAAAAGATGACATGGTCAGAAAATAAACTATATTCTTTTAATAAGATCAAAAGTTTCATTTAATTATTTGATAAATATTTGAAATAGATAAAATGAAAGAGGAGAATTTTTAAGTTGAATAAAGAATATAAAAATGATGTGGTTGTGGTTTGAGTGGGTTAATCTGGTCATTAATACATAAAATATACAGAATATCATAGCCTCTTCTTACTATGGTCATTTACTTAAATAAGCTTCTTTTTATGGTTATTTGTTATAATTTCTCTATAATAAAAGTGTCTTATATTATTTATTGACGAACG
>CAJHQP010012494.1:0-11905 GCA_905132765.1 Moricandia arvensis
TGGCTGTTCCTTGAACATTTTGGATTATCTCAGATACTTAGTATTTGTCGAATATTTTGATATAATTTTAGCATATTCATCATATTTTAATATTTTGTAGTCATCTTCAGATTACAACAATCTTAATGTATAGTAGTTGTGATTCTGATACCTAATAATATTCCGTTCTAGTGCTCGAGATTTGGTTTCGCGCTCTATGAAAATTATAATTTTGCATCATCTCGCACGTATTCAATAACTATAGTATTCAGTCTATAGCGATCTTAATATATATTTTTTGAGGATCGGAGGTCAGTTTCTATCTTTCGCGATCCGGACTCCCACCTTTGCCCAACCCCGTCCAGATCTCTGTTGAGGCATCAGCGAATAAATGGTGTCCTTTGAGCATAGCGAAGCCCCAGAGAAGGAGATAAGAGGCGGATCGACTATCTGTCCGAGCAGAGCCAACTGGTAATGCTTTTAGCGTTGTGTGATCCCGATGTTCAACTCGTTTTGTTATCCGATATAGTACGAGATGGTTTACTCTAGGCCTAACTATGATGACATCACATGAATTTACTTTTGGTATTTATTCCCGAAAGGTCTCTGTCCTAAGTTAGAGTTGACATGCTTGTGTTATATATTAGGACAATCCTTGTCTAAACTTCTAATGTGAGACTTTCGTTTAACTATCTCACATTATCCTCCCAGCTCAAACTAAGACCAAATCGCATCGTCTGTGTTTTTTTCTCTTCCATTCATAGCACAAATTCCTCTGGCACTCTGTCGCATCTTCGACATCTGGCACCCAATCGTAGGGCTTACTTTTGAAAATGTTTCTCCCACAACATCACAATTTCCTCATGATCTTCTAACTAGTTTCGGCCCACAAACTTTTCATCCGAATATGACATAGTATAGTATATATATACATAGGATCGGTCAGATTAATCGAAATAGTATGTGACAAAAACTTAATATTTCATTAAGAATAGCATAATGCTTAGTGATTGTTTAAACGATCTTGTTTTTCTACAAACTCTTCAGTCAGAGTCGGTCCATTTTCTAACAGCAGCACATCTTGAAATCTCAGCGTGCATCTAGCGAACGCTAAGTGTTTGACATCATCAGAGTAAACTCCCAGAAAAACACCTTTCTAGAGATTCCCATGTAACACAAGGGCAAAAAAGGTCCATTATTTAGACAGCTAAAATACCATACAACCACAGCTTTAATGAACTGCCTCCACTCAGGTTCAGCGTCTCTCCATACAATTTTCCGCAGTATGTAATCTCGGCCAACGCAGTAGAAAGTTCATGTTGTGTGCAGTCTCATCATCTGCGCAGGAGCTCAATTGAAAACACAATATGTGTCAAAATGACTAGCAGAGAAGTGATGATAAAACTCGAACAAAACAACTCTATTGAGAAGACATCACATACGTTTCAACTCATAGTACCAACAAATAATAGAAGATGAATCAAAACGACTGAAGGTTGGATTGACGACATAATTAGTAATCACATTTTTGGTATATATGCAAACTCGGGTTTGATGACGGGAGGCGCAGAGTTGTGAGTAAACCCTAGCTTACGATCTTTGGGGTCACTCTCTGCCCGTATAATGGGCGCTTTTTATATTTGGCGCGGGATAATGGAGTTCCGCTACCTAATAGCAGCCCCATCATATTTTTCGTTGGCCAGTTAGTTATTGTTTTATTACGCAATCTACATAGCTAAATTCTCATAATCTTCTTCATAGGTTCCCAATTATTTTTTAAACAAAAATATTTGAACATTAAAGTATTAATAAATTCAAAAACATATCTTATAACATGAATAAAATTTAACTATTTCGCTAAAATTTTGAATTTAAGCCATCATATATATCCACTTATATATATATATATTGCAAACTTATTTTTCACTTCTAAACGTATGTACATTAAAAGTCGTAGAGCGGTTAAAATTTATTACACTAATAACATAACTAATCTGACAATGAAACGCGTTAAATAGTAGCTATTATCTCATTATGAAATTAAGAAATAAACATTATATACTAAACTTAAATAAATCATATATCTATAGTCTCATCTTATCTAAACTATAATATGAAAACTTTGTTTTATTTCAGAGAGAATGATGCTCTATCTTGTAGGTAAGCGTGTAATATATATTTAGCGTTTTGAAGTCCGCGAAATGTTCTTTCATGCTTCTAGCTATATTCAAATATTTATTTTATAAATATTAAAAGCTTCACGTTGCGTATTCGAGTGTGGAGAGAAAATACTCTGGGAAAGTGACGACAGGACGTAAGCGCAAGCAGGCGTTCTGCCAGTCGCTGATATTTTGGCCGCGACTAGGTTCAAAAGAAAATTGCTGTCCCAAGACAGCTTGCACGAGCGCTCCAAGACGCGTCTATGCAATGGATGATCCAGCTAGCTCAGCGATGTATGCATGAGCACTCGTCAACCGCCCTAAAGCTTTCAGTTCACTCACGAAAACGTGTGATTCGTGTGATGTCAAGAGTGACAACAAAAATAGTTTACGAAATACGATGTTGATATTAGGATACAGGACCCGGTGCTAGGTTCAAGTAACGTGTCCACAATGAAATTACTACAAGCTGCTTTCGCCTCGTTTGGGAATGTACTCTCTCTACGTGGAGAAAATTCTTGGACTAATATTCTCATACTTGCTACTCAAGTCCGTGCGTGCAATTCGTAACCAGATTTGGTAGCGTCCACGGTGAGATAAATCTGCAGTATGGTGGAAGTGTTCATCGTGATAAACGTCGCACCAATATACATGAAGTTGCTACTCTAATACTGAACTCTGTCTATCAGGAACAAGATAGGCTCGACGAATTGCCGTATGTGGAACTTGACCCAAAAAACTTCAGTGGTCATGCTCCAAGTGCTGCGTTATGTGATTTAAACAATATGTGACTTCGTGATCTAGCTAAGTCTGTTTACTTAGCGGGATAATTCGACAGTGGTGCTTGGACTACTCTCTTGTTAGTTGTCATGAGTGGGCTACACACTCTGGGAGAATTATCGATAAACACCGACAGCAACAGAGATGTATAGCTCTTCGGATCTACAGTCTCACACGGCAACAGTGCGAGTCACGTGGTCTAGCACTACCGTAGTTGGTCGTCATCTTTCTTGAAATAACTTGCATCTCTACTGACATAAAGTTATTGAACACTGCAGAACACACGTGGACTTCGCTCTGAAGCAGGATGTGCCAACTATGGAGAGGCAAGCGGCAGAGATCTAGCAGACCAGAGCTTTCCTATGAAGAAACAGACTTCGCCACCTCATGTGGCTTCTAGACCAAACTAGTCCATGGTTAAAAGCGAGTTTGGTTCTCTGAGCTGGCAACTCCTACACGAGGCTACCTCTTGTTCTAAGTGGATTACAACACATAATCGGTAGTGGCTGCTACAAGAGATAAACCCCGCCACTCGTTCCACAATGGAACGCTCATGCACATGCTATGTGCGTCTTCTGCCAACACTGCTGTATGACACATAAAAACTTTCGCCCGATCATTTCCCTTTCTTTTGTTCCTTTTTGTCTGCCATGGTTACGCTGCAGGGAGAGTACTGGGAAGCAATATGAAAGAAGAAGCTGTTGCGTCAGAGATATAAACACCAGTGGGTAGTCAAGCGTCCTGATCTTAGTCTCGCGAGTGCTAAGACTATACGCTCGTAAGCCTGTTCCTAACCATCAGTCCTATCCGGAAACTGCTGCCCATATGCTCTGTCGTCTAGTCCATGTGCCCTAAGATATGCTCTGTCCAAGCTCTCTCTCACACAATCTTGGCTATAGAACTAGACTAGCTAGCAATGAGACACTCGTCTAGGTACTCATTTTACCAAGCAGACAATCAGCTAATAGTCTAAGGCTCTCTAATACCATTTGTTTCCGACATTACCTTGGTCCTGCACCTACTCTACTCACTGATTTACATATTTATCTTAGTTGCTTGACTCAATAATTAATAGAGAGTCACCCAGTTCACGCTGGCCACCGCTACATCTGCGGGTCGATCCAGGCATCCACAACCTCACTATGAAGCTATGCGAACAACACCTCCGACAGGTGCGTTTACAAGATCATACACTCGTCGTCCGTCCGTAGCGTTAAACAACCTAGATGCAGCTACAAAGACGAATACAGAGAAGTACATGGGCTAAGAGAGCTCAAGACTAGAAGTAACATATCTATCTCATAGTTTACGCTATCTCTCTACGAGACGCATGGAAGCCCTCCGAACAGAGTTGTGAGGCTTCTGCCTCCCAGAAGCTTGCGCTTAGAGGCACATGTCGCTTGACCTTCCTTCTTTATGCACTTAACTATGCGGCTCACTCGATTACGTCCATATGTCGTCTGTGTGTAACTTGTGACCAAGCCGACCAAGTGAACACAGTCTGATGGACTGCACCAACGCTCAGCATACATAACTCAGCTTCATCAGGCATCCATGGAGCAATCATCAGACGTTTATAGCGCAAGCAAGTCAGAACAAAATATTTTCACCCTACACTGGAAAATAATAGAGGCAAAACATCTTATCCAGCGATGCGCGAACTAGTTGAATCTCGCAGCATAGCAGTCGATATTTCTGGTTGTGTGTTCACCAAACACAAAAAAAACCTCTAAATACATGGTGATTAAAGCACTGTATTAACATATTGTAAACAAAAATTACATATAGATAAATTATAACACTCTTTTTTCAAAAACACAAATTCACAGCTTATGTCGGAATGCAGCTGTGATATCGATCATTTTGGTCCAAGTCAGAGTTTCGTACACCGTCACAAAATATATGCAGAGCGCGACTTGCGATGCGCGATGTAAGTCTAAATCCATTATACTGTAGACTTTAATAGTCGTGATAGGCATTTTTCCTTGAGGCCATACCTACTACCTAGTGGATACTGTCCGAAATTAAATGAGAAAATGACATAGATCATTCCTACAACACATATTTTTTTGCCTATAAAAAGAAATAGCGCCATCTCTACAAGCATCTTTTTTGATCTTCTAGCTGCCTAAAAAACTATTATAAAAATCTCTCATTAGTAACTATGATATGGCTTGTAGATACGGAAATCTAAAGTTAACACGTTCCTTGCCTAAATCCCAATCCATGCACCCCCATTATGGTGTCATCACATCAGTTTGATAAGTTTACAGCACCCCCAATAAAAATATACATTGGTGATATATTATATATACTCATATATTTGTTTTTGAGTAGTATTTCTCACTTTTTTCCGTCTGATCAAAATCACTTTTGAATACATGAATGTTTAACTCTATCTAATTAATCATAAAAACAAATAAACATCAATACATTAATCCCTGCTTTATTGACTCGATTATCTACAAAAATAGTACTTCTATCGGTGTAGACTAAGACCATGTCGTTTATTAATGATTAACAAATTTCTTCATCACTATCAATTTATTATTAAAGTATCATAAGTGTTTCTAAATTTAATTCTAACCCACATAAGAATCATTAGCATCTTGTGCATGAATTCTTGCCGTATAACAATATTTCATTAGTCAAATTTTCCAAATACCATGAACAATATACTTTAACATCAATGGCTATTTGCACACACATAATATATTACTATATAACCTATTGTTCTTTTAGTAACACATATTCATGTCAGTTTTCAGTTGCCTAATACGATCTAGATGTAGTTTTACTTCTGCGCACATAAAATTTACAAATTTCTGATCTGCTACCATGTATAAAAGTATACAAATCGCATTAGTTGTCGCTTATTTATTGACATGTTGATTCATATTATGTCTAACATATTTCGGAAATCAGTAAATCTTTCGTTAAACGATATCTGCTTGGTGTAGACTATATTATTCCCAAATATCTGTCAAGCTCTACTCTAATGAAACAATCTATCAAAGTATTAGATATATCATGCTAAACTTACTCAGAGTTGTGTAATAATATTTTCAAACAATAAAAATACAAAAAATTAAGAATAGGCAGAAACACTTTTCTCACTATATATCAATTTTGATATTGATGTTTTTTTTCCAAACTATCAAATTGTCCTTTTTACCCCTCATCGCTTCAATTTTTTTTGGATATTGGTGTCTGAACCGTAATATAGAAATGTAGCTGTTAAATTTTAATCTGTAAGGTGGTTTTTATTGATTGTAGCTGTATGTTATTTGTCTTTTTCCTTTTTTTTTTTGAGTTTGAAAGAAATTAACAGATCAATTTAAAATAATAACAATAAAAATAAATAAATGACATCATATGCTATCACACGGTTAAACGTTGGTGCCAAGCAAAGCTTTTTTTTGTAAGCTGACAAGTCAAGAATGTTTGATGTCTTTATGGATTTATGGCACTTAAAGCCATTCATTGAACCACTGGTTTCTCTTTCTTTTTTTTTTCATTTAAAAGAAAATATTAAAAAATGAATCAATTGTCTGAGCTCGCAAACAGTTGTGTAAAACTTCCCATGTGAATCGGTTTTCTTATTTGGTATTTTGGGCAACCATTTTTTTTTTTTTTAAAGTGGGCTCCCACCATTAAGAAACCAGATAGTTGCTGCGAGTAAGAGTGCTCTAAGGCCCACTTGGCACTTATCAGCTTTTGAGATCCCCGCTTCATGTAAAGTGTCATAATAAAATAAACTTTAAAATTATAAAAAAATATAATATGTTATTTGAAAGAACCAACTTTTTTTAAATTGTAAAAATTATTTTAATAATGACACATGTAAATTAACTTAAAGTTTATAATGGTTTTCAAACAATATATAGTTGATGTTCATTCATAGGTATTGCGCAAAGCTTTTGAAGTTCAAGGCATAACAGAAAGAGCAAGCTATTGGAAAATTTGTGGTGTTCCGACCAAAGGAATTCTGCTTAAGAGCTGAGGCTTCTCAAATGGGTACGAACTTTTCTTTAATTCCTTTAGATTTTGGCTTACTTAACTTTTATTCGAATTTAAGGTTCTTGCTTCATCTGCGTGAATTGAACTTTTGTAGGGTTTTGTGGTCATCTAATGATTACGTGTTATGTTGTTTATACGGCTTTGGTTGTGAACTGATAAGCTTGTGATATGTGAGACAGTACCATCTTTGAAACGATCTGGCATTATCCAAGAGTAGCTATGAAGAGGCTCAAGAACTACGAGAAGCTAAAGGTCCACTAAGTATGGCATTGTAGTCTGGCTACAAGCAGTTCCTTGTGCCCATGTTTTCATTGAACTTATTGACTTTGAGTTAGTTGTGAGAGACTATTTGATGTATCTCATTATTATTTATAACAATACAATTACAGGGAGTTTTGTTTAACGTTAAGTGCATTATTTTTTTTTTTTAGACCATCATTACGGGGAAGTAGTAGAAGGGTTTTTTAGAGGGGGGGATGGGGGGGGGGGGGGGTTTCCACACTTTTCAATAACGTTACAAAAGTCATTAACGTAAGAATCTAAGTTTTGGTTGAGTTACATAACTGTTCCCGGGCCGTTCTCACTAACACGTGGGCGGTCTGCAATTGATTTGTTTTTAAATTTTTGTTTTTTTAATTAGAAATTTTTTTTTTAAGAAACCAAAAAAAAGTTACAGCGGATAATGATGTTCTTATACTTCCACCAACTTTTTCAAAAACCGTTTACAAAAGTCATTAACTAAGATCTATTTTGGTGATTCTTATACTGTTCACGGGCCTCTGTACGTAACACGTGGCGGTCTGCAATGTGGTTTGTTTTAATTTTTTTTTTTAAATTAGAATTTTTTTTTTTTTAAGACAAAAAAAATTTACAGCGATAATGAATGTTCTTATACCTTCCACCAACTTTTTTCAAAAACCCGTACAAGAAGTTCATTAACTAAGAGATTACTTTTTGGGTTGATTATTGTAGTGTATTACTTGTTTCACGGGCCTCACTTGACACGTGGCGGTCTGCAATTGGTTTGTTTTTAATTTTTTTTTTAAATTAGAATTTTTTTTTTTAAGAAAGCCCTAAAAAACATAATATGTTCTAGCAAGATAAATTAAATGGCTGTTATACCTTTCACCCGCATAAGTGATTAGTTGTAGTATTTTTCATATGTAAATTGTGTCGTCAAACTTTTTTTTTTTGAAGGAAATTGTGTGTGTCAAACCCCTTTTGAAATAAACATCTTTCATTTTTTTGTAAAAACTTTCCAAGTGTGAATGCAACTAGCTATTTTTCCATTTTGCATTTCACATGTTTGAATACTACTAAAGGTTGTATCACATTTTGTAATACAAATACGAGGCGCAATAATACAACAATAAAGAGAATCTAATTCAACTAGCTAAGCAAAAATTATTTGCGTTTGTTTATATGGTGTAGAAGCGAGATGGAGGTACCTAGTTGATGAAGGGACACTTTTTATCGATGCTTATAAAAAATGATGAACGCAAAGAATACACTAGAACTCCTGGTTGTTTTTTACCGGTTATTCGTTGCTCACGGAGCGGCCCTCGCATTGCCTGACAAGATGGCGCCGTGTATATGCATGCAACACTGATCCTTAATTTCCAAAAACAAAATCAAATAATTAAAAGATAACAAACTGCTAACATCTATGAACTCTTTGATATTGTTTACAGATTACGTGCAATAGACATTGCATAAAGGAGAGCATACGAGTTTGGTCTAGAGTTCATCAAGAATGCAGGTGTTGATCACAAAATTCCAATTTCATCCAGTTCCGATGGTCTCCAGGCCTTAGACAAGATGTTGAGTGTAAGTAATGTTTGGAACCAATTTATTTTATTTTATTTTAAAATCTTCGATAATATTCCATCTATTTATATTATGTGATTTTCAACCAGAAATTTTATTGGTCATATTTTTTGTTTTCTTATATTACTATTAGGCATTAGCCAATTATCTTTGTTTATATTTGCTTAGAAAGAATAATGTCAAATATAGGACGTGTTATGATGATGGCAATTGGTTTATTATCATGATGGTGGATCACAGGAGAATCCAAAACCAGATTGATTTCGCATTTGTTGATGCTAAAAGACAAAGGTATGCCAACCGTATACGAGAGACTCATGAAGCTGGTTGTGAGGTTGGGGGAATAATAGCTTTTGACAACACATTGGTATGGGTATGTGGGCTGAGGAGCAGGAGTGTGGCCACACAGCACTTTGCGGGCGTGTGCAGAAGTCCTCATGGACTTAGAGACACGCAGCTCGCTTCTGCTCTGCGCATTGAGCTCTCTCGAAGTCTCCATGGTGCAATCCGCGTGCTCACGTCTCGGTCCACGCGGCTGTGCTGATACAATGTTAACGTAGCATCTCAGTCAACAGCTACCCAAAATAGTTCTGTAGTTTTTATTTATATATAAGTTCGTCAAGAATGTTTACATGCTCACTCTTGATTCCTGATGTTTCTTCTCTTTCTGTGTTCTTATCCAAATCATTTATATTCATCATACTCTGCATAGTATTAGTAAACACTCAAACATATAACGAGTATCATGAATGTAAACCAGTCGAAGGTTCACACACACAATCCAACGATCATAAGTACACATCTCTCTTTCTCCTCCAGTGAGCCAAGCGCTCATACGCATCACTCTCTAAAACATATACACCCAACACATAACAAATCGTACTACAAGCCAAGTGTAACATTTCTCTCAGTCTTTTCTTCTCTCACCTCTAACAGTTGTAAACCCATCTATGTCACACTCTTTAATGGGTTATGTAGGCGTGAGGCGCATGGGGCATTATCAGCATGCTAAGTTATATGGTGATCAACGATGAGCATGAGGTATAGAAGCTAAAAACAAGTGAATGAAGGTAAGACGTATAAGGTTAACAACTTGTAATAAAGAACTATTAGGTTCTTGTTTACTGTGTATCTTCGGGAATCGTCATACTCACTGTGCCTGGTACTCTTCTGGTTAGCTGCTCCGTCAGCAGCTCTGCCAATCCAAATGCTCAACTTCAGTTTCAAAGCGTACTCTAAGCTATCATGAGATTTTTCCAAGTGAGAACTAGATAGATATACCTTGCAGCAAGAATCTGAGCGGTGGTAGATGAGCTTTGCTATTGATAACATTTGGCTCTATTATCTGCAGCTTTCTCACACGCATCTGGGCGCAACTTCTTCTCCATACGCAGCTACTATCCTTCTCATCTTCTTTCGCTTCAACCGTCCATTGCCTTTGTTAATCTGTATCCACCTTCTTTGCTCAGCATCTACAAACATACATTCATTCTGGTTACAAGCCTATAACAGAGTCTATGTCCGCATAAAAGAAAACACATGTAGAGATACTCTACCTCGATGGCATCATCCTTGTCTTGAGGCTTTCCTTTTCATGAGATGCTTCCTCAAAGAAACACCTTCTTTCTGAAGCAAATCATATAAAACACCTGGGACCTATCCTCAGTTATTACAGCTGCAGGGTTTTCACTTTGTGGTGCTTCTCCTCCGAATCCTTAAAAGTCATCAGAAGCCTTGTTGAAAAGAATAATTCCCAGGACCGGTTAAATCTTTCCGCGCCTGTCCAAGGACTTGTCCCTCCATCAAATGACTTAGATGTTCCTTTAACATTCTTTAAAACAGAAGTTGAGTTAATAGACAAGGATGTCTCATCTGAAAACTTGGAGCTTTCTTTGAAAAAAGAACCGTTTGATGAAACTTTTTGTAAGTCAGATTCACCAAGTGACTGTCTGCGAGAGGGTCCGGTTACTCTTTCTTGTCTCGGATGTGTTCCTGCTTCCTCGAAGTGTCTCCTCAAGCACTTTAAGGCTCCTGTTGGAAACTTTTCCCTGGTAGTAGCACAAAACAAAATTTTTATTTACTATGAGAGAAGGTGACTAATGTAAGATCCATTACTTTTACTGTGCGTTCGGATTTAGAGGCTCGACTGTTTTTGAGTGAGCTTTTCCACTTCAGCAACCTTCTCTCTATGCATTTGGTTCTAAGATCTTATTTTCTTCCTAAAAAAACAATAAGATTTAATTAATCAGATTGTTGGCACCTAACATTGATGATGGGGTAGATCCTCTTAGTTACAACACGTTCTTTACATGACAAGTGGAGTTGTGGGACCGGTTGAAAGAAGAAAGGAAGTGAAGCAAAAGTCATAAAGAAAGGAGGTGCATATTTGTCAATATAATTGTGGCTGTTTCACCACTTCCTACTTCCTCTATAAATAGCCAACGAAAGTGAAGAAGTAAGGCATCCCAAAATTGCAGAGCAAAAGAGAGAGAACAAGAGAGAGCAAGAGAGAAGAAGTCTCGTAAGAAAAAAAAAAAAAAAATCTTTTCTTTTGTAAGAAATTAAAAGTAATTTTCTTGAGTGTATTTGGGATCGGGTGTGTGAGAGCTTTGTAAAAATTCTCCCGGGGTGATAATAAAAGATCTGTAGCAGGTCCGGAGACGTAGGCACGATTGCCGAACTCCCGTTAACAATTTTGGGTGTGTCTTCCCGCTCCCAAAATTCTGTTTCCCGCAAAATTTGACCCGTATTTCCTAACAACTGGTATCAGAGCTTTAGTTACGGTGATCAGTCAAAAAATTTTTCGGGTTACTATTCACGTGTAATAGTGATTTCGTGAATAGTGAATTGTCGTCGTAACATCGGTGTCGTCGATGGAGGTGTTTTTTTAATACACGGTTGGTTCCAGAAAACGATGGAGGCGAAGACGGCGGCGCAGAATATCGGGAAATTTGACGGTACAGATTATGCATTTTGGAGAATGCAAATTGAAGATTATCTGTACGGAAAGAAGCTTCATCAACCGACTGAGCAAGAAGCCTGAGAAAATGGATCAGGATGAGTGGGAGCTCCTCTTTGACAGACAAGTTCTGGGTGTTTATAAGGTTAACATTGTCGAAAAACGTTGCTCACAACGTTGC
>CAJHQP010012495.1:0-11901 GCA_905132765.1 Moricandia arvensis
TAAGTATTAGTCTTCTTTTACAGAAGACTTTTATAGAAGTCTGGTACTCGACTATATATCAAAAATATCATCATTTGTATCAGTATAGTACTCTTCTTTCAAGAGATTTTAATTCATATTCGACCAAAAGTATAATTCCAATACAATCCAGAGATTTACATATTAGTCTTCCTTTATAAGAGACTTAAAAAGAAGTATACTTTCTGTTCAAGAAGACTAACATGTTGGTCTGCGCGACAGAAAGTAACATTAGAACTCAAAAGTAATAGAAAAATTAAGACCTACGATTTCAACAAAAGTTCATCAAATAAGACAACATCCAAAGCGACAATACAACTGATAAGTTAAATACATAAGACAACATCCAAAGCAATAATACAATTGATCAATTCAACACATAGAGATAATACATAAGACAACATCCAAAGCAGTAAGACAACACTGATTTAACCTGGACAGTTTGGATGTGACCCGGTTGTTTGCACTGTGACAATTAACGTAGACTTACTAATATGTATACAATTGTTTCCTAGCAATGTAGCAAAATCAAAAGTATGTATACTTTCATAATTACAACAGTTTTTCTATCCAAAATCACTCAAACCCATTAGGATTAACTATTACACACTTTCAAACGAAAAAATTGTGAAAAAAATTTAATGCATAGTACACAAATTAACTTTTAATGTAAATTTCAAAATAGACTCCATGTTCAGTCTACAACGTGGTAGACTTTCTTTTAAGTTTACATCCGTAGACGGTCAGACAGGTCTACTCTTTGCGTTAGTTTTTGCAATTGACCATTTTATGGGTTACTTTTTATAGTTGAAAAAAAGTTGTGATTTTATATAAGCAGACTTCGTTTTCAGTCTACAACTTCAAAAAGGTTAGTTTTCGCTATTGACCAGAATTTTCTAGGGTTTGACTTCCAAAGGTAGACTAAATTATACAGTCTACATGTTTTAATTCTTTTG
This sequence comes from Moricandia arvensis, assembly GCA_905132765.1. Classification (NCBI taxonomy): domain Eukaryota; kingdom Viridiplantae; phylum Streptophyta; class Magnoliopsida; order Brassicales; family Brassicaceae; genus Moricandia; species Moricandia arvensis. The sequence continues at coordinate 975 of CAJHQP010012495.1, forward strand.
AATGAGGTTAGTTTTGGCAATTGAACTATGTTTGACTTTTTAGGGGGTAGATTGAAATGAACGTCTACAGATTTGCAGATTTCGCAAGAAGTCTACTCTCAAATCCGACGAGTCAGTTTTGCATTTGACCAAATAAAAAAATAGACTTCATGGGTAGTCTACATTTTTTTCTGGAAGAGAAGACTGCATCTAAAGTCTACATATTAAAAAAAATAATAATTAATTTTAAAAAGTTTTAGTCAAACACAAAACTAACTTTTTCAACGCTGTCAAAATTTTGGTCAAATGCAAAACTAACCTTAAGTAAACTTCTCCGGCAGTCTACGCTTCGTAGACTTATGTTGAAGTCTGCTTATGAAAAGTCAAAAGTTCATTCAAATGCAAAACTAACCTCTTTTGCGTAGTCGTCTTTGTAGGTCTACGTATTTTTTTTTTGTTTTTGTTGTCAAAGGTTAAGATGTAGACTGTCGGGAAGGCTATGTTAGAAAAAATAATCCGTTTAGTCAATTGCAAAACTGACTTGTGTGTTGACAAATAGACTGCATTGTATGTCTACATAAGGCGTAGATATAGAAAACAGTCTATTATCGCGACACAGATCTGAGAAACGACTTAAAACCATGAAAATAGTTACATTTTTGCAGTGTGAAGCTCGTTTCCAGCCTTTTCAACCGTCCAAACTCCAATAATGACCAAAGGAAACATTTTTGGACCGATTCACAAGTGAAAAAAACACTAAATTATGAAAGTTTATGATTATGAAAATGAAGGTTAAGAGATATTTTTAGATGGAAATGTAGAGAAAATGAGAGGAAATGAAGATTTGCTTATTTAGAATGAAAAAAAAAAGTGGTTGAAAATTCAATTCTAAAGTTTTAAGAGATAAAAATAGTGGATCATGGTTGTTGAAAATATTGATGATGATGACATAGATGTAATTAAGAAGAAATGTTTAGGGGTGTATTTGGTTTTTTGTATTTTTCAAAATTAATAAATAAATAAATAATAATGGGCAAATTTGTAAATAATTCAAAAAATTAGGGGTATTATGGAAAAATTCAATGATGAATAGTAACTAAAAAAAAGAGGTTGGTTTTAGGTTTGACTTGAATTTTTAGGTTGTTTTTTAAAAAACCCCAAAGTTACTTTGGCAAAATTTTCATCTTGCATATAAATTAAGTCATGAAACTTGCATAATTTGGCTCATGTAACATGGCTATTATGTTAGTAAACATAAATAAAAGCAATTTATATACATATGCAGATTTGCATATAAATCGTCATAAGGGACTAATATATATATATATATAATTGAGTTTTGGAAATAATCTTTTTGTTTAGATTTTTGACCCTAAAATGACAATTTTGGAGCAATGAACATTTTTTCTATAAATAAATGTTAATCATAGTTCAATAGACAACCCTAGCTTCAAACAAGTATGCACACAGACGCAAAAACCGAATACATAAGAAACAATCTATACTATATAAAAGTTGAGGCTATAAGCCATTGAGAGCGTCCACATAGGATTTTAATCGACCAATCATATTATGACAAATCATTATTTTAAGTTGGTATTTCTAAAAATGTCAGTATTACCAAAATTGTATTATTTCAATATAAATAGAAATAAATATCAAATATGGTAAACTTACAAAAATAAAAATATTATAAATAAGTTAACTTAATATATAATAGATTTTCGAAAATACTAACAAAAATAATAATTAATTTCAAATACAAATTTTCAAACAATTATAACTATATAAATTTAAAATAAGCAAATCATATTATTACAAATCAACGAATCATATTATGACAAATCATTTTTTAATTTTTTATTTTAAAAATGTCAATATTACCAAAATTGTATTATTTCAGTATAAATAGAAATAAATATCAAATATGGTAAACTTACAAAAAATAAAAACATTATATATAAGTTAACTTAATATATAACAGATTTTCGAAAATACTAACAAAATAATAATTAATTGCAAAATAAATTTTTCAAAAATTATAACTATATAAATTTAAAATACGTGATTTTCAAAATTTATAACAAGCAATCTTATTATGACAAATCATTTTTTTTAAATTTCTTATTTCTAAAAATGTCAATATTAACAAAATTGTATTATTTCAGTATAAATAGAAATAAATGTCAAATATGCTAAACTTACAAAAATAAAAACATTATTTATAAGTTAAATTAATATATAACAGATTTTCAAAAATACTAACAAAAATAATAATTAATTTCAAAATACAAATTTTCAAACAATTATAACTATATAAATTTAAATACGTGATTTTCAAAATTTAGGTTATATATTATTGAAAATATTCACAAATAACATATATTATATACAAGTTGATGCTATAAATCATTGAAAGTGTCGCATATTATTTCAAGTCACAATAAAAGTATACTAATCACCTATTCATTTATTATTTTCAAAAATTTGAAGATCTTCAAAATTATCTCTTTCAAAATAGAAAAATATTAAATTTAGTAAACAAAATAGAAATATCATAAATTGAGTCAGTTTGATATATAAACTAAACCTCTAGAATTAACAGAATTAACTAACAAATTTTTTAAAAGAATTAAAAATTTCAAACAATAAAGACACTATGAACCTAAGAAAAAAATATTTTAAAAATGAGGATTTATATTATTTAAAGTTTCTACAGAGAACTTACAAAGAGAAATACCTTAGGATAGCAACTAAAATTTTTTTGTCAAAAAATAGCATTACGAGAAAAATAATCAAAATAATTTTTATTAAAGGGTGTGAATATAAATTTATACCCTAGGGTTAACTAATATGAATTAAAATTTTGAGTTATGAGTTGGAGTTTTGGTGGGGAGTTTTAAAATTTTTAAAAATAAAAAATTTCAAAGTAAAAGTTTAATAATAGCTATTTGAGATAATTGATCATTTACAAGTAACATTAAAAATATACCAAACTGAGCATCCAAATTTGATATTTTAAATATACACTTAAGTAAATTATTTCAATCAAAATAAAATGAAAATCAAATAAGGTAGAAAAAGATTTTTTTTAATGAAAATAGATAACTTAATATATAAAATGAATATTTGAAAACTAAGCATAACATTTCAACTAACAAAAAGAAATTTTTTGTAAAAAGAAATCGTGGTTTTTGTTTTAAAAAAACTTTCATAATCATGTATGTAAGAATACAATAAAACCAGGGTAAAAATATAAATTAACAGTTATAAAAAATTCTTAAAGCTTAGCTTGATATTATACCAACTTATAGAAAAATTTAAATAAAAAATTTAGCAAGAAATATTTTTATCCAAAATCTTTCTAAGGATATTTCTATTTTCTTTTAAAAATATTGACATATAATTTAAAATATCAACATCATCGTATTTTAATATTTTAAAAAAATCTTAAATTTCCAAAAATCATCTATCAGAATAAAATTTAAAATATCTAATATAAAAAAATAGTAAAAAAACAACTAATTTGGTTTATATGTTAACTCTTTCAAAATTAATGTCAAAATATTAAAAAAATTAGATCATAGAGTATGTCAAGGCATACAAACATCATATAAATCAAAATAAAAGGTATTTAATTTCAAAATATTTAAAGTAATCAAATAAATTAAAAAGGTAAAATGAAATTTAGTATTTAAAATTTTCTTATTTATATTGTTATATCGGCTATAAAAACTCATCAAATTTATATTAGGTTTCAAACTTTTCTTGAAAAATGATGTTGATTTTAATTATTTTTATCAAACCATTCTTAGATTAAATAACTTTTATTAAAAATGATAGTAAAATAATTCACTTATGTAAGACACATTATTAATTATGTTGTTTATTTATGCATTTTCAACTACCTTTTATCGTTCAAATGCATTAATAATTAAAATTTTAATATCAATACTATATTATGTGTTGACACATTTTTTTTTAGAAAAATATAATCCACTTCTTCATTAAACCATTAGATAGTTTTTTTTTTGAAAAAAATCTAAATTTTTTGTAATTTACAAAAAAAAGTCATTAAGAATAAAATAAAGTACAAGGTGACTCTGTATACATTTTAATGTAAGTCAACAATAAAAATGATATGATCCATGTTTATGAAAAATAATTACAGAAATCAACATAACATATAAAATTTAAAATAAACTCATACGAGTTTTATCAAAGAAATATATTTGAAAAAAATGTTAATAAAATATATGAAAACTTAAAAAATCTAAAGAAGTTCACCAAATCAATTACTTAAATGTTTAATAATATTTAAAAATAATAGTAATGTTAGAATATAGTTTCAGCGACAATAAATATTCATTATACTTTAATCAACTTAAAATATATTATTTAAGAGTATTAATCAGTAAAATATAAACACTGCAATTTTGACAAACTTCTAAAAATTAGAAAAAGATACAGCTGAACTAATAAATCATCATAGTCTTCACATTAATTTATACTGCAATTATATCATTTAAAAGATATACAAACATATATATATATTTACTTAATAAAAAATATTACTTAACGCTGCTTAAAAAAATTATATTTATTCTCCCTTTTCGTATATCTAACAAAAATGTTTAATATTGTTTAAATTTATCAAAATATTTATTATGATTAAAACCTAAATCTAAACATTATACATATATGCATTTAAGAGAACTAAATTGAAGCATTTTCAATACATATAAGCACACAATAACTATCTAATAATTATACTTTATTATAAAAATTTGGTAAATATAAAGCAAAGTTAGGCAGTGTACAGACAGTGTATATATGAAATAATCTTTTATGTCATTGAACTAAAAAGATAAGTAAAATATTTAATATAAAAATGTTAATAACAGTATAGTAGTAGTTAATAGGCATCAAAAAATATATTATTTTAAAATAAATTATGATTAATAAATAATACAAATATACCTTTAAATATACATATATATTTACCTATATAAACAAAGAGACATCTTAATATTGGCTACTCAAGATATAAAATTGTATAAAATTTCAAATAAAATAATAATAAATCATATTTTAAATATAATTCATAGAAAAAATTATATAATAATGTATATTTTTATTATTTAAATATAAAATAAAAATTAACTATTAATACAAACTCGCGCTACGCGCGAGTTGAAAATCTAGTTAATAATAATGTGAAGCCGTAGAGTTTTCTAATGTCTATATATATATGGTGCTTCTTAAAACATAAACAATTTGTTCTTACTAATTAGCATATATCAAAAACAATAAAAATATGTAATAGTAAATCTTAAAATACTGAAACAACAACTCAAACGTGTTAACAAATGAAATCAAAATTACAATATGCTCTGTACATTAGACATAGGTTAACCATTCATAGGTTAATAAATTGAACAGTATGCTTTATACATTAAACAATACATATGCAGCCATATAATGATCAATAAACTAAATGATTAACTCACTAATTAACTTACATGAATCAAATATTAAATAATAGACCACAATATGAACAAAGCATACTAAAGTGTTAACTTTTAAAGCAATGAATTAAACCATCTACTCTAACGTGTTAAGTAAAACCTGATGACATGTAAAGCAGAAACAAACCAATATCAAATTTAGAAAACTGAGCACTAGCTTGTCGACAAGATCTCACTTTGATTCAATGATTTTCTTTCCTTAAAACAAGGATAGATCAATATTGTCGATTAAAACTCCTAAGCTCATACTGTGTATGAATCCATTCTTACAAACCATAAATTGATAATAATCATGATTTGAATAAGGATTTGATATAGACTAAAAATATAACATAATAAAAATCTATACCTATTAGCTCAAGATCGATAAAACTTTGTGATGATAACTTGTTGTAAGTAGAGAAGAAAAGAGAGGAATTGGTGTGTATTACTTCATGAGTAATAGGTCCTTTATATAGGATTATAATAGCTTGGGAACCAAGTAAAACTTGGGGAACAAGTAAACTTGATAATCAAGTAAATCTAAAACTTTCTTAATGGACATCACATAATATTCATAACAATTTTATCTTTTTTTTTTTAGTTTTGAACCTCAGCTTCATAACTTTAAATCACACGTTTAAATTAGTTAACGCAAAGAATGTAAATTATATTTATATCCTTTATTAATTCTATTTTGCTCATAAAATTTTTTTTAGGTTTATCTTGAAATATTCTTTTACTTTTTCTCCTCGCTGAAATTTTATTGAATTTATCCAAATTTGATGAAACTTTAGACACAAGAAGACAAAGACATAAGATTTATGACACATCCTGGTGGGAAAATGTAATGAAATTACATATTCCTACCATTTCTTCGGATATCATCTTGGTATCTCTAGTAATCTCTGCAAACAACTTTCTAAGAATAGTGCTAAAGTGTGGTTAGTCAATAATAAATCTTGATCATAGTCCCCTTTTTGACTCAATAAAACTTTTGAACAACTTATATATATATATATATATATATATATATATATATATATATATATATATAGTAAATAACACTCAAAACAAATCAATAGCATCAACGAACCTCCCCCGGACTTAAATTACACTGTCTCCTATGTAATCTGTCCCAGATTGGTTAGGAAAACCAAATCATAAGTAAATAGCTAAAGAGAGAAACTCGATACCAGACTCTGTAAAAGAGTGTCGATCAAAGGCAGATGGATGGTGTCGACCGATGGTCATGATTCATGGTTGATCGATGTTTATTCTTCAGTGTCGATCGATGGCATACCTGGAAGTTTCTACTCTGTTTTGTTTTTAAATAATAGAAAATAAACTCAAAATAGAACACAATATCAGTAATACTTCCCCTAGACTTAAAGAACACTATCACCAGTGTTATACAATTTGAGATTGGTGAAGAAAATAAATCATAAGGAGCAAATTTAACAAGGAAAAACGATATACATGCTTGTTGGTGGTGACCGTCGATCGACACAGCTAAGTGGTGGATGCTCGGTTTGATCCGTCGATCGACAGTGATCAAGTGTTGATTGATTTTCTGTGCAATCTATCTTCTTCGGGGTTTTTTATTAGCTGAAATAAAGCAAAGATGAAAAAACACAGTAATAAATGAAAGTAAACTAAAATTTAAAACTTACTAAACGGTGGTTGTCTCGCACTCAGCGCTTGGTTATAGTCATTAGCTTGACGTTTTGGAACTCTATTTCAGTCCAGATGAGACTGAGGACTTTCTCCAAAACACTTCCCAATATTCAATGTCTTCAGCTTCTCACCTTTTTGTGAAAGCATTCATAGACTCTTCTGCTTTGTTTATCATCTCAACAATAAGGAGTTCTTGAAGGTTTGCAAATTGTTGTAAGAAGCATCTGCTGCGCACTCTCTATTTCCTGACAGCATCTGAGAAGTGGGGAATCAATGATAAATGAGAACCGTCCTTGATCCTTTTCCTCTTCTTCTTTCCCCCAGACTTGTCTGATCTTGTGGTGCCTTCATCTAAGAGATTATGAGATACTTCAAACTCAATCTGCTCTGATCCGTGATGAGTGTCGATCGACAGTCTAGGGTTGATGTCGATCGATGCTCCAATGGTGGAGTCGATCGATGCTGCGACCGATGGTCCTTGGTAAACGTCACCTTTATACTTCAATACTCTCTGAGAAACTAATGCATAAAGAGGATCATCAAATACCTCAACGTAGGGATCCATATGCACACTTCCATCTCGTGGAATAGGAGAATCAAATTCAAATACAGCGCATGGAACCACAATCTTCACAGGATCATGTATCCTCTTCACTCTTTTTGTGAAAGCCATCAGCTTCTTTTGTGCAGATAGGTGGTCTCTGATGTTTAGGGACAACAATATGTGAGGTCTTGGACACGTGCATTCTCTCATAACCTGGTCCTGGTTCAATCATGTAACCTGGTTGTTCGTCCAACAATGAGTGTCGATCGATGTTGGATGGGCGGTGTCGATCGTTAGCATCCGGTGGGTGTCGATCGATATCATTAGGTGAGTGTCCATCGATGTTAGCCTTTGGTGAAGTCTCTAGATCTTTTCCCGAAGTGTATTGATCGCCATCAAGCTTCATCTCTTAGTCCTGATCCATATCTTCAAGCTTTCCTCCAGCTCTAAGAAGTCTTCCACATTGACTTTCCTACTCGAATCCAAATACCCAAGTTGTTCTCTATCCTCTACCTCCAAAATATCTCCCATGGTGATTTCTTTGTCTACATCTGGAGCATGATAACAAATTGATACATCAGTGCTCTTTAGTGTCGAGTCTGCAATGTCCTGAAGATAACTCGATCTTTCATGGATGTCGAGTGGTGATCGATCGATAACCGGGGTAAGTGGCGATCAATGCTTAGGTCTTAGGGTCGATCGACGTTGAGATCTTAGTGTCGATCGATGTTGAAGTCGGATCACTAATAACGGCTTCTTCTACTCAGCTCAGCTCATATTCACCATACTTAATACCCATGGGGTACGTATTCGAGAAGCTGTTGTGGAATATCGTTTCTTTCGAATTTGCCAAATTTGAAGGATTTTTCCCACTTATCGTTGATGCTCTTTTTTCTCGAGTTACTGCATCTTCAACAATAAATTCATAAAGGAATGCTCTTTCAATATCATCCCAGCGGAGTCAGAGATCGTGGTTGCAGTTGACTAAAACCAGCTAAACATGCATTCCCAGAGATGGAATGGGGGAAGATCTTGCAGAGCATGGGGTATTCAAACACTTCATTATGCTCGCTCCTTGAGACTAGATCAACAAGTTCTTCGATATGTTCCTTAGAATCTTCATGAGGCAAACCTGAAAAGAGTTATGAGCTGCCCAATCATTACCATTCACCTGCTCATCTAGAAGTCATTTATCTCAGCAACAGCAATGAAATCAGGATCATAGCTCCTTGTGAATTAATCAATTGTCCTATAACTGTTGGAGGGCGACCTTTTTCGTCTCGTAAGATGCCATTCTCATCAGCTTCAAGTATAAAAACTTCAATTTCCTCCGTCTTCTCGCAACTAGTATCGATCGACATCGAAGTTGGGTGCGACCCGGATGTCATGATGTTAAGTAATCGGTCAACGGTGAAGTATTGGTGTTGGATCGATGCTCGCTTCTTTTTTCTAGCGATCACTACTTGGAGGTGTCGAATGCCCTCGTAGACTTATGGATCGTGCGCGAATCAGCAGTGTTCCTTTTTTGAAGAACCCAAAAATCCTCTCCTCATTGCTTATGGTACTAATATGTATGTACGTGAAACACAAGAATTTTTTTATGTAAGTAAACTAATATAGAAAATACCTAAACTAAATCAAACAGATTGAGTCTAATAGCTAATCCTTGCTCTCCGGCAACGACGGCCAAATTGGACAGGAGGGTTTTTATGTATTCCAACGCATACTCTATCAAATTAACCTTACAAACTACTCTTGCAAGAGAGGTCGAAATTGTAGTATTTAGGGATTGAATCGACAGGGAGTGTGAGAACACAATAAACTCAATACAATCGAAATTAAGCTAGGCAAATAGATTAATAAGCAGTACATAAACTATAGCAGCTATTTGATTGATTGGTAAAGTAAACAATAATAATAAATAGCTAGATCTAGGGTTTCAAGCAAGTGGATTATATACGATAGAATCTAAGGGTATTAATCATAGAAATCGATATCTGAATGTAAAAGACGACCAACTCTCGCTGCAAGTCCAATATATTGACTAAGTCCGATGTCTCAGCTCTCGCTTGTTGACACGAAATAACCGTGCGATTGATGGCCACTTGAGTCATGCTATGAACTAATTCGATAATTTCACTAGATTAACTAAATTAACTATCGCTTGTTTCTAGCAACTACATCAGCAAGATTAATTCTGGTAGTAGACCATGCTCTCTCTTGCGCCTAAGTATCCTATGACCAGGGTTTCTAGTTAGCTACTCTAGAATAAAATCAATAAACACAATTCTATTGATAGATCTAACAATCACCCCTAGCAATTATATTGTTTTGCTAATCCATCAATACCATTAATAAAACCTAAGCCTAACAAGAGATCTACTCAGACATGAATCTTTGTCACAGAAGTCATACATGAATAAAATAGATATAAAATAGAATCAAATAAAGAACCAAAGGGAGTTCTAGAGGACTCTAAAGGGAGTTCCTCCCTTCTCTCTAACTCTAGAACAATAGATAAAATAAAGCTTGGTAAAGCGTTTCAAGCATAGCCGTCAACGATGGCTTAGAAAACATATAAATAGGGTTTTGGGTCATCCATGGGTATATTGGGTAATTTGTGATGGTTTCTGGCTTAAGTCGCCATAAAAAAGTCAGGCCTGTCTTCTTGATGCACCGTCAATCGACACCCAAGGCGTGCCGCGATCGACACTCTTCATCTTCTCGACAGCTTCCTCTCGCGAGGCAGTCAGACCACTCTCGGTATTTCAGGCATAACTTAGATATAACCATCCAAGATGGATCTCAAACCGGTGGAATGGAAGCTAACTCAAAGATATATCTTATGTCATAATATCAGATCAACCTCACCTTGGAAAGGTCTCCATTCATAGCTAACATCGACACATCTGCACAGTTCTGCATCTCTAAAAGCTCGCAGAAATCACGAAGTTCTTCCCAAACGTACGCTCTGAACGTGAAATACTCTAAAAAATACTCCAAAAACAGTTATATGGACTCTAACTATTGCTGATATCATGGCACAATAGTGGATAAATATCAGGTTCCTATCAGTGAGAGGGACCTAAGGTCAAAAAGGAAGAGGATCCAGTCTATAAAAAGTTGAACAATAGCGAGCGATAGAGCCGGTAGAGACACAAAAATACACACTTGACAACTAGAATTATCATGTTTTACTAATGATTTATTGCCACACTTG
>CAJHQP010012496.1:0-11900 GCA_905132765.1 Moricandia arvensis
ATCTCTTGATATCAAACACTGACTGTTTGAGAAGAACTCCTTAGTGACTTTAATATCACCAGCCTTATCACTTACCTGTGATGATCAATCATCCACATACACCATATCACAATAGATCCTGATGGAGGTAACCAGCAGGAGACGAGAGTGTGATCTAGTCAGACCTTTCTGAACGCCCTCTCCCATTAGAGTTGTACTCAGCTTTCCTATACCAGCTCTAGGTGACTGCTTAGCCCATATATAGCTTTCTTCAATCTCACACATTTCCTGCGTTTCACTAGATGCCTCAAGACCAGGGCGGCAGCATATAAACCTCATCTTCAACTCACGCTTGCAGAAAGCATTCTTCCACATTCATCTGCCCATGAAGCTCCCACTCTAGTTATGTAGCAATAGACAATACACAATCCGGACTGTTGAAGCTTAGCTACAGAGCAAATGTATCAATGTAATCTCACCATAAGTCATGTCTGTAAAGCCTCTCTGCTACTGAACCTGTCTTCTTCCTATCAATCTGCCATTGCAGGTATTTGTTGTAAATATCCATCTACTTTAGTTAGTCACAGCCTTCGTCCCTTAGTAGCTCACTCTCATGACCATGCTGTCATTTGCCTGATCTCATTAGCATCCCTTTCATTACCCACTGACTCTCTCCATTCTTTATCCTCATGCCTCTGCATAGGATCTCTGGACCTCATTCATCATCCAAGTTATACATAAACACCATGTGTTCTTCTGGATACTCTGAAAAGAACACACGACTTGAGAAGGATGCTATCAACAGCCTGGGCATCTGTAGTACACTCTCGTGTTTACCCAGTTGGAAGGAGTCCCTCCTACCCTTGCTGCTCCTCCGACAAAGGCTGGACCTCTCTTGAACTCTGGAGTGTCTCATTTACCTCCTCTCACTAGACTGATCCGAAATTCTCAGCCTCATGTGTCACCTCTTGATCAGTAGCATGACCTGAATCCTCTTGCATGCTGCTCCTGCACTTATCTGTGATTCAGACTCTATCTCCCCCCTCATTTGAGTCAAGAGGTTGTTCTTCGTTCCTCTAGCTGATCAGAAGGAGGAGTGCCCTTTATCCCTTCATCTTGGACAGGTTTACCCCAGCTTCTCCTAAATAGAACTTCAGATTCAAGGCTTAGTCCTCTGGTTCTTAGACATGTCTTCTAAGTTTTTTCGTTTCTTTCCCATTCTCTTTCCTCATAATACCGCTTCGCTCATGAACTTCACAGCTCTGGAAACCAACACTCTCCCATTGTCACTGGATCATCAGCACTGTACCCCTTGTAGTTACTGACAGTCAGTAACCGAATAAACATAGCCTTAGTACTCTTTGCATCACTTGTTCCTCTGCTCTCCGAGGAACACAAGACATCCCAAGCGACCGACACCCAAACACTCTCAGATGATCTATATATGGCTTGTTTTCTTCAACACTGTCATATGGAGACAGAGTCTTACAGATATCTTTGTTGAGAATCCGGTTGATACACCAAAGGTAGCATACGTCAGTATACTGTAACTGTTGCCTCATCACATCTGCAAAGAGTCGTTTCCAACAAATAGGACCATTAGCAGATGGGTACATCCATGGAATCTCTAGATAACCTCCATCATAATGATGCCTATTAGCTTCTGCTCAGCAACTCCCTATTCTGCCTGTGTGTATTAGGACGCAACTCGTTCTGAGTATGCCACTTTTCCATGCATTTGGCCAAGATGATTCTTGAAGGCATGACTAGTGTATTCTCCACCATTGTCTGACCTTAGTACCTGCACAGTAGCATTGTAATGATAGTAACATATGCTTGGAAGTTATACAAGGCATCTCTAACACACTCGTATCGCTAGATGAAGCAATGTGATCCAGTATACTAGACATTCTCATCAATAAACGTATCACAAAATACTATCATTTCTGCGCGGTATCACTCCTGATTGACACACACATGGACATGTCCACACATACAGAGTGTATTAGATCAAAGCAGTTTTCTCATATATGATAGTCTCTGATGTTGAAACACAGTCCTACAATGGCTTTCTAGATGCAAGCTTCACACTTCCAAATGATTGAATGATAGAGTAGTAAGATCAGTTCAATATGCACGAGTATGAGCGTGACCCAATCTAGAATGCCAAGTACTGCTATCAATACTATCAGTAGCACTACTTAAACAAATAGATTAAAGGTTAGAGAGCCTAGTCGTTGGAGATGTTAGAGCTTCATTCTGCTGTCTCCTCGGCCAATGACTTGTCCAGACTCCAAGTCTGAAACTCAACTTCATTTGGCCTGAATACAACTTGGCAATTGAGATCCACAGTTGCTTTCTTCACAGATATCAGGATGGATGTGAACCGAGGTACGGTAGAAGGCAACTGATCCTTCTCAAACAACTTCAGATTGCCTATCCCCTCTATTGGGATTCTGATCACCATTAGCTATCCTGTACACTCCCTGTTGGTGGCTTTGATATAACTCATCAAACTCCTATCACTGATCATGTGATGGGTTGCTCCAGAATCCACTATATATAGATTAGTAGACCCTCTACCACCAACACTAGAGTGTTCCTTTGCTTCCGGTGTAACAAAAGCTTGGATGTGCTCCATAAATGTCTCCCAATCCTTCCTCGAATAGGACCATCAGCTCTTGATATCCCTGGTTCATCGATCCCAATCTTTCTCTACTGACTCACCCATGTAAGCTGAAATAGAGCATTCTCCTCTGACCATATCTGTCGTCACTTCCTTGATCAGTATCCTTAGGTTGCTTTTCCAGTCCGCAGTATGTATGTTTGTCTTCCCATACTTTCCCTTAGCTTCTTGACCCTGGAAAGCTTCCTCAATCTTCCTTTCTTACGTCTCATACCACTCTTCTCACAAGCTGGTTGGCTTGTTCAGTTTATGACCACTTTGTTCTCTTTGAACCAAAGTACCTACACCATCCGCATCAATCAGCTCTGACCACAAGTATCTGAGCTTCCTTATCAGCTGATTGAACTCGTCCTTTCTCTGCTCTAAGTCTCTGATAACCTTCTCAGCTACACAGATCCCCATCAGATTGAACTTGTTCCCAAACACTGCTTCAAGTCTCTCCCATATCTCCTTTGCGGCTTGACATTGCTTTATACACTTCCACAAACGATTTTGAGAGAGATCTATTGGTACGGCCCTGGAATGGCTGTCTCTCCCTGGATCACTTGAAGGGGGCGTGGGTGTATGATAGATGATGAAGATGGACTTTGCTAAAGAGCTATGGATTGCTCAGAAGCTGTTTTGCTACTCCTGAGACACAGGGGCGTCCTGCTTGATGTCTAGGATGATTCCCACGGAAGATCAACCTCCTTAACAATGGAAAGTGTTCATTATAGAACAAAGTAACCAGATCTCCTCAGAGAAGAAACGACAGAAAAAGTTTATTGCTTGATTGATTGTTTACATGGTGGCTCGTGGTTACATAAATAAGAAAGAAGAATACGAAATCCTAAGCTAAAAAAACCCTAAACCTAAAACCAAGTTGGTTTAGTCTAAACCTATTCCTAATGGTTTACTAACCCTAAACCCAATTGCAATTGGTTTACACTTAATAAAAAATCATAAATAAACTTAAAATAAACCATATTAGACGTGCTTAATCTTCTTTGGCCCAATCATATCCAAGCTGGCTTGTCTTTCCACTTTTTGGGCCGATAAAGGCCTTTTTCGAACAACTCTTGCTTGGGCTCAATCCATCTTGTTTCTGCTACGACCAAGTACCTCCTTAAGCTCATTTGGATGATGAAAATACTCCTGATAATCCATTTCCAGCTCTGGTTCTTCATCTTCCATTTCCAACTCATTTCTCGGCCATGTCGGTTTGACCGGTCCATTTCGCGATCATGCAAGACCATCCATTTCATTTCCTGTCCAACCAGCTTCCTTCCATCAATTCCTTGGTCAATCAGGTTGAATACTAGACGTCCATGTTGGTCCATAGTCATTCCTATCTTTATAAAGGGCTCATCAAGGCCCACAGCCTTCTGTCGGTCCAATACCTCATGAATAAGCCCAATAAGCTCTCCAATAAGCCCATGGAGCTGTGCTATGGCCCATATTCTTTCTGAGACGTGTATTGACTTCCAGAGCATAGATTTGAAGCTGATCCAGGTCGCACCATCTATTGATGATCTCAAGTGCTTTTATGTCTTCTCTGACCCACTTGTCTTCATCCTTCAGGTCATCTATCTGACCTTCCCCAGTAGTCATATCCTCAAAAGCTTCCACCTTTTCGTGACTACTCCACAAACCATGGCTTTTCAAAGCTGTTTCAACAGATCCGGACACCTCCTCATAGGTTATCCCTTCCTGCAACACCTCAATCACAGATCTAGACTTCACTTTCACTCTGTGGTCGTTGGTTTCCATTAGAACCTTTCACTTAAACCCAGAAAAAAGAAGAACAGAACCAGAATCACCAAGAACACGAAGAACACCAAAAACCACCAAGAACAAGAACCCAGATTTCGACAATACACACTCACCCCTTTGATGAACCTGGCTCTGATACCATAATCACTTTTGATTTAGTGAGTGTAAAGGCACGAGGTTTAAGAGAGAAAGAGATTGATTGTATGAGAGATTAGAGAGATTAGAGAGAATAGAGAGAATAAAGAGAGTAACGAGAGAGAGAGAGGCTTAAACTCGGTTGATTGATGAAAATGAGAGAGTTACAACATATATAGAGTCAGATACAAGGGTTTTCGTGGAGGAATCAAAAGATGCTTTTGGTATCTTCTTTTCTGGCCACATAAACTCCTTTTAGCTCCTTCCTTGCTGGCCACAAAAGCTTCTTTTACTTTCCAGCTGTGCCAACCTGTCCAAGACTCTCTCCTTATCCTTTCCAACGTCTATAGCAAGAGGATAAGGGTAAAGGTAACTTCTTCTTGATAGAAAAGTTACCCGGGTAACTTTGGTAAGTTTTGGTCGAGGTTTGGTCGACCCAGAACGGTACGGCCTGTACGGCCTGTACGGACTGGTCGATCCAAACTCTCCCAAAACCTTCCCAAACCTTCCTTCTCTTCAGCCACATCAAACCCCACATCACTTCTCTTTATGTACTCACTCATTTCAACAGAAAGTACTTTAGCTCACCCAAATCTTTAATATCAAAAACAGATTTCAAATAAGCTTTAGTGGTTTGTATACCTTCTTTGTCACTCCCTGTGATGATGATATCATCAACATACACAAGGATGACTACTATACCTAGTTGGCTGGTGAGAGTGAATAGAGTATGGTCTGCCTCAGATCGACTAAACCCTTTTCCATTGAGGGTAGTGCTGAGTTTATGGTACCAAGCTCTTGGTGATTGCTTTAGCCCATAGATAGCCTTCTTGAGTCTCAATACATTTCCTGGTTTGACCATGTCTTCTAGACCAGGAGGAGGGCGCATGTAGACCTCATCCTCTAGTTCTCCTTGAAGGAAGGCATTCTTCACATCCATTTGCTATAGATCCCACTCCAAGTTGGTTGCAAGTGAGAGTATGATTCTGATGGTATGGAGTTTTGCAACTGGTTCAAATGTGTCCAAGTAATCTTCTCCATAAGTCTGAGTGAACCCCCTTCCTACCAGCCTTGTCTTCTTTCTTTCTGGTTTTCCATTAGCTAGATACTTGATGGTGTAGATGAGGCGACTTGTTACTGCTTTCTTTCCTTTTGGAAGCTCAGTCTCAAACCATGTATCATTTTTGATCATGGCATTGATTTCATCTTCAACTGATGCTCTCCATTCATCATCGGCCATTGCCTCTTCATAGGTTCTTGGAAGGTATTCTTGATCTACATTGCTTATGAAGGCTTGATGTTCTTCTGGATACTGAGCCAAGGAACAAACTGCCTGAATGGGGTGAGCAACTACATTGGCATTGAAGTATACCCTTTTATTTTTCCAGGTGTCTGGATCATGCCTAATTCTGGTGCTTCTTCTCAATGGTTGTACTTGTACTTGCTCTTCAGTGTCCTCATCTCCATGAACTTGGGATTGATCGGTATCAGGTTGATCATGACTTTCAGAACCTTCATGCTGCAGTGTTTCATCTTCTGGTTCTGGTTGTGGTTTGTTGCCCCCCTCATGATCAACCTGGATACCCTCTTCAACTGTATCTGCGGCTTGATGAGGCTCTTCTCTTGGATCCTCCCTAGCCTTGGGCTGGTTGACACCAAGACTCTCCAGGATGATTCTCAAGTTAGTTGCCCTATCTGATGGGGCGTGTGAGAGGTCTTTCAGATTATCCCAGCTCTTCTCACCATAATACCCCTTGGACTCCACAAATTTAACATCCCTTGAGACCATTACCCTCCTAGTTTCTGGAACATAGCACTTGTAACCTTTTTGATTTGCAGAATACCCAATGAATATTGCTTTGACACTTTTGGCTTCAAGTTTATTTCTTTGTTCTCCTGGAATCAAAACAAAGCAGAGACACCCAAACACACGCAAATGATCAAGAGAGGGTTTGGATTTATTCAATACCTCATAAGGAGAGACATCATGGAGGATCCTTGTAGGTGTTCTATTGATCAGGTAGCATGCTGATTGAGAGAATAGACAGATTATGGTGTGTGGGTGGTTTAGAAACAGAGTATGGTCGGATCTGAGAGCAAGAGAATCAAGAGAGTAAGAGAGAATGAAAGAGACTGCAATGGAGAATAAAAGAGATTTAGGAGGAGTATGAGATTGTTGTGAGAGATTTCGTGTAAGAGAGTGAGTAACCAGAGAATATAGAGTTTAATTAGAACAGAGAATGGTGAAGAATGAAAGGGGAACTCCCCCTCTCACCTTAGTTCGTTTTGATTACAAGAGATGCTAATATATAGCCCAACTACACAACAAACTAGCTAATAAACAATTACTTGTGTTGGGAATGGATAAACAATAATATTGTGGGGAAATCAGAAGGGGCAGGCTGGCTGGGACAGGCTGGGCACGTCCAGAATGGTGAGAAAGTGACTGGAGGAAGAGGCACACACAGCTTGGTGTGATAGTGACAGGTCAGTCTTTCTTCTTATGCAACACATGTGATCTTTCTTGCTTCAATTCAAACCAGATCTTTTCTCTTGACATATGCACGTGTAGAGTAGGATTTCTGGTGCTTGGAAACAGTCACAAGGTAAGCTTCAACTCATTTCCTTGCCTTGCAAGTCAGACTAGGTCACAGCCTTCACATTTCCTTGTAAGTCAAGTTTTCTCTATCCAGATTTTATCTTCAACCAGATTGCTTCTTCTTCTTGTCTTCTTTATTTATCTTTATAAATACTTGGATCATGAACCAGCATCTTCTTCTGGTCATTCTCTTCTTCATTTCAACACTCCCCCTCAAGCTTGACCATAGGAGATCCTTGGACAAGCTTGGAACCTTGAAGAAGCTCCCTCATTAAAAACCTTGGCCAGAAAACCCTCCTTAGGGATAAAACCAACCAAGGAAAAGAGTAGAGTTCTCCAAAGCCTAGGGATTGGCCAGTGAGCCTAAGGAACTTCAGATTTATCATGGTGGAGTCCTTAGGCTCTGGATCGTGGCCTAACTTGTGGTGCAAGCATGGACTCCATCACTTGCACACACCAACACCTTGGACTCTTCTTAGACCCCGGTTTGTGTCTCCCCCTCTCTTCTGACTACTCGCCATCTTGAAAGGTAAGGATGGACGGGTTCTTTGCTTCATTGAATCTCAAGTAAGGTACCTGATACAATATCCCACAGGTGCATCAGTTCTCAAGGTAATGCACTAATCACATCAATCTCAATAACATTTTAAGTATAAGAACAACAATGAATGTTTTGAGATGAGTTTAAGGTGCTTCCCTTTCATCAGTATGGTAGGGAGTGAACTCCACTTGAGTCCCCACTTGGTAAGACAATTCTCAGATCATAGGAAGCTCATTAACACTCCCCCTCAAGCTTGGAACCGAGAATAGGTGAAGGTCCAAGCTTGCAAGGTTGCAATGAGTTCATGATAGCTTCTTTGATCCGGTTGGTGAGGAATGATGCAAGAGTGAACTCCACTTCTTGCCAAGAGACAATGGACGACTTGGATCCTAAGAATTGCACACCAATACCCCTCCTCAAGCTTGATCCAGAGAGAATAGGTGAACGACCAAGCTTGGAAGTGGGCAGTACTGAGCTTGAACCAGGAGCACAACAGTTCCAACACCTGCGCTTAAGCCAACTGATCCACCTTTGATCTCTGCTCTATTGCCTTTGGACCACCGGTCTCCTCATGACTTAGGTGATGGTCTTCCTTGTGTGTCTCATGAACCAGGAGCTCAACACCCAAACAGGCTGCGCTTAATTCAACCGGTTCTACACACAAGCTATCTCTCCATGGTCAGGAATATACATCATGTGTAGGCTCTGAACTTCATGGGCAATGTCTTCTTCTTTGTCTTGGATTGGTGATGGACAGAGAGCACCTCTTGTGTACCTGAAACATCACTCAAACTCCAGCAAGAATTAGACCACACAATAGGAACAGACCTTGATAACTCACCAAGTCTGATCCATCATGTTAAACAAGATGCAAAGGACTGAATCTAAACAACTCATTCAGTTCAAATCCAAGCAACCAACTCTCTAAATGCACATGTATGATAACTCATCAATAACAAGGCATTTAGGCAAATTTTGATGACCATTTAAGCAACACTATGATTAAATGTCAAAAACAGATAATCACCTTAACCAGTTTAAGAATGCATCACATGACCAGGAACAACCTATGGATGCAAAACAAGACAAAGAGCCAACATATAGATGCATTACATGACCAGGAAACTCTCCTAGACCTCTAGCAATGCCACAAGACTCAAACCAGGTTCTAGACAACTCACCTAGACCATTCTGAACACAAACAATTTATCTAAAGCAAAAACTAGTCATGACCATGCTAGCAAGCTTAGAAACAATTCAAAACAGAACCACACACACAGTTTTTGTATAATGGGACAGAAACTAGGTTCAACAACTCTAGCACTTGAACCTGTCCCAAGAACAAAACAATTCACAAATAATTAAACTAGGACATTAACTAGACATAACCATGCTAGTAAACTCCTAGAACAGACCATACACAACCAGAAACAATTTAAACAATTATTAAGTATACTGGAACAGAAACTAGGTTCAACAACTCTAGCAACTTTAAACTGTCCCTAAGATACTAAACACACCACTCAACACAACCAGACATAAAGACACAAGATTTACTCAAGGAAAAAAGGTTTAGCTTACAACCAAGGAACCTGAGCTGGTTCCTTGAACCTCCAAGGCACATGGTTCACTTGAACATGGCAGATTTGGATTTTGGGTTCTCTACCCAACTCCATTCCTTTGAGTGTGCTTTCCCCTTGAACCTCTCATGCTTAGGACCTCTCCTTTCTTCCTGTTTACCAGACGCCACCTTCTGGAAGATAGTGAGAGACTCCATCTTGAAAAGAACATCAGAATTGCTTGTACAGATTTTGTTTGGAATTTTACTTGCCAAACAAATCCAAAACTTTCTTTCTTCAAGAGATCTCTTCATGCTTAGCAGGAGGCACGAGGATAGACTCTGGAGAGTCTCTGTACATGCCATTGTTGCAGTCTTCTTCCTCTTGAAGAGAGAGAACAGCCAACTAGACAAAAACTTCTCCAATTGTTTTAAAACAGCCATGAGGGTGAGCTTGTGCTTGATTTGCGGAAGCTTTGAGTTTCAGGAGCTTGGGAGCTCTGATACCATGAGAGAATAGACAGATTATGGTGTGTGGGTGGTTTAGAAACAGAGTATGGTCGGATCTGAGAGCAAGAGAATCAAGAGAATAAGAGAGAATGAAAGAGACTGCAATGGAGAATAAAAGAGATTTAGGAGGAGTATGAGATTGTTGTGAGAGATTTCGTGTAAGAGAGTGAGTAACCAGAGAATATAGAGTTTAATTAGAACAGAGAATGGTGAAGAATGAAAGGGGAACTCCCCCTCTCACCTTAGTTCGTTTTGATTACAAGAGATGCTAATATATAGCCCAACTACACAACAAACTAGCTAATAAACAATTACTTGTGTTGGGAATGGATAAACAATAATATTGTGGGGAAATCAGAAGGGGCAGGCTGGCTGGGACAGGCTGGGCACGTCCAGAATGGTGAGAAAGTGACTGGAGGAAGAGGCACACACAGCTTGGTGTGATAGTGACAGGTCAGTCTTTCTTCTTATGCAACACATGTGATCTTTCTTGCTTCAATTCAAACCAGATCTTTTCTCTTGACATATGCACGTGTAGAGTAGGATTTCTGGTGCTTGGAAACAGTCACAAGGTAAGCTTCAACTCATTTCCTTGCCTTGCAAGTCAGACTAGGTCACAGCCTTCACATTTCCTTGTAAGTCAAGTTTTCTCTATCCAGATTTTATCTTCAACCAGATTGCTTCTTCTTCTTGTCTTCTTTATTTATCTTTATAAATACTTGGATCATGAACCAGCATCTTCTTCTGGTCATTCTCTTCTTCATTTCAACACTGATACCACAACATCACCCCAAAAACGTTTTGGGACATTAGTGTGGAACATCATACTCCTAGCAACCTCCATGAGATGTCGATTTTTCCTCTCTGCCACTCCATTTTGTTGAGGTGTGTAGGGGCAACTGGTTTGATGGATGATCCCATGTCTGGCTAAATGGTTTTTGAAAGCATGGCTTGTGTATTCTCCACCATTATCTGACCTAAAGATTTTAATCTTGACATTGAAATGATTAGTGATATAGCTCTGAAAGTTTATAAAGGCTTCTAAAACCCTATCTTTAGATTGAATTAAGGTCAGCCAAGTATACTTTGATTTCTCATCTATGAAGGTGACAAAGTATTTGTGGTTTTCCCTAGATACACAAGGTGCAGTCCAGACATCTGAGTGAACTAGATCAAAGCAATGTTCATAAATGGTATTTGATTTAGAGAAAACGGTTCTGCAATGTTTACCAAGGATACAAGCTTCACAGCTATCATTCTTAAAAGACAAGTTAGGTAACATCAATCCTAAGGCACGAGAGTGAGGATGGCCTAATCTAGCATGCCATAAACACTGGAATCTAAAACAGAAGCAGAATTAAAAGCATGAGGTAAATTTGATCTAAGCTTGGTGTCTTCAAGCAAATAGAGGTCTCCTTTGCTCACACCCTTTCCAATCATCTTACTTGTCTCAATATCCTGAAATGAACCTCATTAGGACTAAAAATCACATGGCAATTAAGATCACAGGTTGCCTTTTTAACTGAGAGTAAGTTAGATGTAAGGGTGGGCATGTATAAAGCTTTAGACTCTCTATCAAATAGTTTCAAATTCCCTATACCCTCAATGGGTACCTTATCACCATTTGCTATCATCACACTTCCTAAAGCTGGTTTAACATTACTAATAAGTGTAGCATCTCTTATCATATGGTGAGAGGCTCCTGAATCTATGATTAAGGGCCTAGCAGTTTGAGAGTTGTACTGCAAACTCATTTCCTTGTAAGTCAAGTTTTCTCTATCCAGATTTTATCTTCACCAGATTGCTTCTTCTTCTTGTCTTCTTTATTTATCTTTATAAATACTTGGATCATGAACCAGCATCTTCTTCTGGTCATTCTCTTCTTCATTTCAACACTCCCCCTCAAGCTTGACCATAGGAGATCCTTGGACAAGCTTGGAACCTTGAAGAAGCTCCCTCATTAAAAACCTTGGCCAGAAAACCCTCCTTAGGGATAAAACCAACCAAGGAAAAGAGTAGAGTTCTCCAAAGCCTAGGGATTGGCCAGTGAGCCTAAGGAACTTCAGATTTATCATGGTGGAGTCCTTAGGCTCTGGATCGTGGCCTAACTTGTGGTGCAAGCATGTGTTAGAATTCATGA
>CAJHQP010012497.1:0-11897 GCA_905132765.1 Moricandia arvensis
TTATAATAGGATTACTAAGAGAGTACAAAGGAAACTAACATTGATAATCTCAAAACAAAAACTTACAGCATGTTCAGAAGCTTCTTTACAGCAACATCATTACCATTGATGAGCCTACCTTTAAAACTACACCATAACCACCCTCACCAATTACATTCTCTGGAGCAGAAACGATTGGTGGCTAGCTGAGATCCCTAAGAGTAAACCATGTGACCCCAACCAGATGAGATATCTCTGGCAAACCAACCAAAGGAGATGCTGTTACAAGGGAACCTTGTCTCCAAGCGGTTCAAAGCTTCCTTCTTCACCGGAATGAGAACTACAAGCTCTCTCATGATGATGCACAGAGCTACACTGACTCTTATACTATCATTATCACTAGACTTCGTTCTCCCCAAGTAAGACATCATCTTCCCTGAACTTTTATCACTCGGTTTTATCAGCAACAGTAATACATAAATTCTCATTGTGGTTAACTCTATCATCAACTCTTATATCTTTCGCCACGCGTGGTATCTGACTGAAAGGTAACAACTTGTGAGATGATCTCTCAGATTTTCGACGGAATGCAATCCACAGATATAAGATGAAGAGAACCAAAACTACAAATATGCCAACCACAAAACAAACCAACACCATAGTCTCACATCAGTCAAACCAAACAAAGAGATCTTCTTTGACATTTCATCACTCAAAGGACTCTCAGATGACATCTTAACTCCCTTTGCTCACACAACTTCCCACCTACAAAACAAGAAAACACACTTAAACTAAAACCTCTCCATACATCAACAAGACTTAATACATCTCTGACTTCCACAAATCTTACAAGCACAAGGAAAGTAACTTCCAACGTAATCTGAAAACTGGGATTCACTGACAACGTAAAGCTGTCCAATATTAACTACTTTGACTAGAAACACGACACATAATAGAAACATAAGAGCACGCGCAAAATCAGCCAATTAACTGCGGGCATATCAACAAACAGGTTATGTGCATTAAAGTTCCAACCTTTGTCACCAAACTAAACTCACAGAGCCATAAAAAAAGAAAAACCTACACAGCTCTTTAACCCATTGGATAAAAAGAATCACTTACGATTGAAGCAAGAGAACAATATTTTTTTTACCTTATAATGTAGACACAAAGGTCTTGACTTTTCGGTTAATCATCTGTTTAGAGCAGAGAAAACGAAGATAAAGTATAAGGTTTCGCCTTTCTTTGATTTTGAAGCAAACCCAGATGAGAGAATGTGAGTTAAAGAAGATGAGTCAATTGCAATTGAAGAAGTTTGTTTCAAGATTTTAAGCTTTTTGAGCCCACCAGATACACCCAGAAAGTTATAATTTGAGTAAAGTATTGAATATAATAGATAAGTATATAAGATACACAAACAAAAGGATGAATGTGTGTAAAATAGAGTTAGGGTTTGGAGAGTAGTAGGAGTTAATGAGGGGTTAAAGAGAGGAAAAGAGTTGGGTGAGATTGTTGGTGATTCTGTTCTGAAGCTGGAAAGAAAGCTTGATTTTTGCAATTTGAAGAAAAAGGAAAAAAGAGAGAGAGCAGTGAAGGGAAAGCAAGGAAGGTGAACTTTTGAGTTTTGACAACTGTGGCATTTATATTAACCGGATCTAGATAAATGTATTATAATTTTTATTTTTTATTATAGTATTTATAAAAATGATAAATTAAATAAAGTTATGGAGAAATAAACCAAAGTGGATAGAGATGAAAGAGAGCAAAAGTCACACAGGTATTCACTATTCACTTATGCAGGTTTTGGAATTTTTTAGGTCCTTGTCTTTTTTTTTTAACACATACCCTTGTTTATCTCATGTTATGCATAATTGAATGACTTCTTGATTGACTTGAAATTCAACTATGTTGACTTTTAGATAAAGATGTAAAAAACTTATCATACTTTTTATTAAGATTTTTTACAACAATTCAACAATTATTGAGATTTAAATATTTTCTGGATTTAACTTTGATTTTATATTTTTGTCAACATTTCTAACATTAACTGGAAATTTTATATATAGTTGTTAATATAGAAAATACTAGAAGCTAATAAGAATTGTATTAATATCTTTTTCATTAAAAAGTTAAGATCAAACAATTAATATGCTTTGGTTCTGTTTTTTAAATAATTTTATATTATCAAGTTTGATTTTCCTGGAGTATTTGGATCAACATTTGATGTACTTAAAATTCTCATCAAAAATATTTAAAAATGAAAGCAAGCAAAAGAAAACTGGCTTAAAGAACACATTCTAATCTTTATGAATTTGTGTTTATATGATTGCTTCTAGGGATCAGATTATTAGTATTTTGTTTTTATCTGTTATACAATAGAGTATTTGTCACATGCAGGCCCGGGCTTGACCCAATACCTAAAAAACATTGGTATAGGGCCCATGATTCTTTACAGTTTTAAAAGTCTAACATTTTTGTTGTTGTTAGTAACAGAAAGATAAAAATGAATCCTAAAACATATTTCAAACATATTACAATATAAATTTTGAAATTTTGTTTCTTAATTACATAAATAACAAGAAAAATAAATTTTAAAGCTGATAGACATGTATTACTTTCAAATAAATTGTAACTTTAATAGTAACTTTGTTTTTAAATATATTTTCTTAATTATTTAGGGCCCATAAATTTTATTTTGAATTGGCCCCGAAATATCTCAGGACCGGCACTGGTCACATGCAAGAAAAAGCCAAATGATCAAAGAAAATGAAGTGTCATCATGTATCACTCGAACATTTAATGGGTGTCTAAACAATAACTAGAAATAGATATATATTAATGCTATAACTAATCATCAAAAAATAACAAGGTCAAAAGAATGATCGAGTTTTCATAATGTGCATACAAGAATTTAGGGTCAATTCATTATTTTTAATCGACTTTCCACCCTCGTTTAAGATGAATCAGGACTAAAACAAATCAATATTTTGTATATTATTAAAGACCATATGTCAAAACCATGGTGATAAGTACAACGAATGAATGGACCCCAAGTCCCAACTGAAAAAAAAAACAACTATATGTAACGACCCGAGACCGTCAAATCCCCGTAAGTTTCGGGGAAACTCTCGGGATTTTCTATAAAAGTCACCAACCTCATTCTATTCTTCATTTGCAAAATATCAGAAAGAAAGGAAGAGGAGAGAAGAAAGAGAGAGAAAGGAAGAAAGAAAGAGAAAGAGAAGGAGGAGGAGCACTCGCCGGAGCTTGTCGCCGGAGCCACCACCGCCAGGACCGAGCCAGTAGAGTCACCATCGTTCGCAGCCAAGGTAACCACCGGAAAACCGCCTCCCCTTTGAGTTATGTCTTGGCCGAAACTTGTTTTGCCCATATCTTTTAAACCGTTGCGTTTCTCGAAATTATGAGACCACCATCGCGGTTCCTCTCGTCGAAGACGAGTCCGTAGACACCAGAATCGCCCCGATCGGACACTGGGGTGGCCCACACTCGCCGCCGGAAGTTTCGCCGGCAGGAGCGTGGATCTCACACGCCGCCGCTCTGCGCGCGTGTGGATCTCACGCGCCGGCGCCGAGCCCAACGTCGCCGGGCGTGAATCACACGCGCCGCCACCGGATCTCACTCGCCGCCGCACGTGGACCACACGCGCCGCGTTGACCGGCGTTGACTTTGACCAGCAGTTGACTTTTGCCCGTTTGACCCGTTTCAAAGGCGTTCTGACACGATTTTTCGTTCTGGTTTCAGATTTGGAGTCTATTTGAGCATCAGGAGTTCATAGATACCACTTTCCCACATTGCTAAGGTGAGGTCTATTCCGTAAACTATACTAAAAATAGATTCTTCCTATCGTAGTCTAGTTTCAAACGTGATCCGTCTGCTTGAGTCGAGTCTTGTTTGATAGTTAGGATATTGATTGTAAATTGAAATTAAAGGGTCTTAGAGGATTCAACCATGATTGAATTGTTGAGGTTAAAGTTTGATATATATAGTAAAAGTAGTTATGAATATAAGGACTATGTGCGAGATTGGCGGGGGCCGGAGACGTCTGACCTATCGACGCAGAGTTGATTGCGGGGGTACATAGACGTAATTATGTACTATCTACGCAGATGTTTGAGATTGCGGGGTGCAGAGACGTTTGCATATCGGCGCAGATGTTTGAGATTGCGGGGTGCAGAGACGTTTGCATATCGACGCAGAGTATGATTGCGGGGGTACAGAGACGTAATTCTGTACTATCGACGCAGAGTATGTATATCCTTATGAGGAAATGCGGGGTGTATGGACTAGCCGTGTGCTATCATCGCATTGTTTGTTTTGTGTGATGCCTTAGGCATCGTGTGTGTTCATGTTAGATCTAAACTTCCATAGTGGGAGTTCTATTTTATCTAGTGAGAGGTTTGCGTGACTAGCATCCCATACCTCACTGAGCGACTCCCCTGTTGCTCACCCCCCTTTTTCCCCTTTCAGGTGATACTGACGATCAGGATTGATCACATTGGGCTGGTGCTTTTTGGGATTGTTTCCACGCTTTATCTCAGACTTATTTTTATCATATTATCGACTTTTATTCGAATTTTATGTATAATTTGGATTGATGATGTTTGAATTTTATTTATAATTATTATATTAGAATTTCGGACGATAATATTATTATTATATTATTACGTGAGATGCATGTCTCACACTATTGTTTAAAGTTTAAACCCTATACCTTATAGACAATTAACTATTGAACGAAGAAGGTTGTTGCCTTAAGACTCAAGAAACTAGAAGACCTATTATGTTTTTGGGTTACTTGTACGACGAGGACACTCTTATCACAAATATCAAAAGGTCACAGCGACTTACTTTTAAGGATACTTTCATTTGCCTTTACCTGATTCAATGTAAACGTTTTGTAACAAAATCGCAAACAGGTTGACCGAAAGAAAGCAGTTAAGAGACGATGTTTCAACAAGGAAGATCAAGTTTCTTGCTAAAGAAGTAAGATATGTATCCACAACAAATCATGCAACTAAACACTAAAAAAAAATCAAAGAATATTTACAGAGATTCCACAGATACAACCTCCATTCTATCTTATAAACAAACTGTTGTCTTCCAAAGATATGTTTCCACTTTCGTTTCCTTCTAGCACAACACATCTTGTTTAGGCCTAGAACCAGTAACAAGAGAGGAACATTGGCGGATTTTCACTTTAGGCTATCACTATGATATGTTTATTTGGTGTCATATTGGACTTGCCTTTGAAACCTGCAACCACCAAGTCCAAACCAAACACATGTTAACTAGCTTGAAAGAGTGAATATTTGGTTGGTTATACTAGTTTTGGTGTTGGTTATGTTTGAATGTTTCGGTTTGGTTCGGTTTATATATCCTTTTAGTAGGCTTGAAATGACTTCTTAGTTTGGAAGTTGATCAAGAGAGTCTGTTTACCTGATTTCTTAGAAACGGTTGTGGATGTCCACTGTTGAGGAGGCTGCCTTGCAACACTTTCATAGTTGACATAGGTGATTCTTCTTGGTTCTTCTCGTCTACTCACAATCTCTTGAGGAGGTAACTCCGCAAAACCCATAAAACAAAAGCCAATGGTACTGTCGAACCTGTAAAAAAAAACATTCTTATCAATACTACTACATTTAAGATCTTAGATAATGGCGAAAACGATAATCAAATAATGTTATACTTTACCTATGAAATAGTATATGATCAGAAGAACCAATGCCTTGACACCGTGTAACTTGCTGGGGTTCCAATGATAGAAGAGCTGAGATCACAAGTTGTTTTTAGTTATAGCATATTGACACAATGTTAGAATTGGATTTGCAGATATACTTTTGGTCTTTACCGGAATGTGTGTGAGAAGAGCAATTAAAGAGCTCACGGTGAAGCATACAACTGAGACGCCTGCTAAACCTGATACCTATAAAATGGTTCTCGATGTAAGTTTTCAACTGGTATTGAGAAAGGAAACAAAAGAAACTTCGGAAGCGAATAAGAATCTTAGTTACCTTTCTCATCTCTGCTGAAACTTGTTCAGACCGCACCTTCCTTAGGTTAAACAGCAGACGCATTCCTAGAGAATAACATAAACAGGTTTGTGAACTTCTGCTACTAGATAAGATCATAGTAGCCTGTTAATCACTGACATAACTCTTAAACCAGAAAAGAACTGAAGCAATCACTCACCATAGAAGCATATTCCTCCTCCTGTGATCAGGATTATTGAAGCGAAAATATCTACATACACCTACACAGAAAGTGAACTTATAAGAACAACATAAAAAAGGAATTATCAACGTGTGATATATAACACAGACCTCAGCCAATAGTGAAGGATCAGCAGAGTTATCACCGGAAGCAATCCAGATAAGGATTGAAAATGATATCATCAAGATGAACACAAGAACAACCGCCTAGCAAAAAGATAAACATTAACCGATGAACTTTGCAAGTGGTGGTTAATGCACAAACCTAAGGTACTATCTCATACCACAACAACAAACTTCTGTCGAGTTCCAACATGAATCCCATGGAAAGAGCAACACTTTCTGCGGTCACTTGCACTCGAAGAACCTGCTTTGCTCTTGCTTTTCTCAAGCAACACTTGCTGGATAGTATTTTCTTCATCATCGTCATCCTCCTCCTCTCCATTTCCCTGATGGCAAACATCTACCCTATAACATTAAACAAGTATCAATCTCTTATCTGTAAACGAGCATTACATAATACGGTTAGACTGTACTAAGAAAGTATTGACAATATACGTACCAGAAAGAGAGAAGCAAGAGAAAAGTTGCAAGAAACAGAATCTTGGGAAACGCTGCAAGTATAATACGTTTCATCAGTGACTATATCAAAGGATAAATCAATAAAAAAACAGAAGTTTTACCCATAAGTAGGAAGCCGAATGCGTTGGACCAATGATGCCACCTTGTGCAGGTTGCTATAATCGTAGCCACGAAATAGATGAGAGAACCTGCCAACAGATAGAGTAGAGAGATCTTATTCACAGCCTCTCCATACTCAACCAAACTCTGTTAATGAATGTATTGAGGATTTACCAGTGTTTGAAGAACCAATCATAATATGAAGCACCTGCAGTTTCCATTGACGGTTGTGTAAGATACACACCATGACAAGTAACAAACACTATACCATTATTACAACACTAAAGTCGATCAGAAGGACTTTACCTTTTGCCGTGTCCATCCAACTCGTTTATCCCGCCGGTGAAACCGAGTTAACTGAAAGCAGTAGGCACCCAAAGATATATCTTATAAGCCCAAACCAAACAAAGAGAGAAAGAATAAGACTTTTTTTAATCACTCTCAAAGTCACTACATTCTACACTCATGCCTATAAGAAAGGTTTCCACTTTCTACTGAGAATCCGAATCAGATTCTGATACCATGAATCAAATCTCTCATTCTACACAACACACACTACAAGTTATTCAAAGAGTTGACCTGAACTTAAAGGTCAACCACATCATCAACAACAACAACAACAGACACAGCTACTAAAATTCAATACACATCTCATCATGTCTTAAAGATACAAACTTCAGGACAATGCTTCACTTTCCCAACAGAACTAAAACGGTCACACACAATCTAGCATTCAGGAACCAAAACAGACACTACAAGTTATTCAAAGAGTTGACCTGAAACCTAAAGGTCAACCACATCATCATCACCAACAACAACAAAACAACAGACACAGCTACTAAAACTCAATACACATCTCATCATGTCTTAAAAATACGAACTTCAAGACAATGCTTCACTTTCCCAACATAACCAGACGGTCACACCACAATCCAACATTTAGAAACCAAATCGGGTTTGCAGGGAAAACAATAAAGGCGAAACCTTTGGATTCAAATTGACCTAGAATCATAATTCTCGAGAAGAGGAAGGAGTAAGACCTGAAGGAATGCGATGAAAGCGAGAGCTCCATCGATTAAAGCGAGAAAGAGATTGACGGCGATGAAGCTCGGAGCATAGCATTTAGCCTTATTCGATTCGAGAAGCGTCGCTAAGATCGTCATCTCTTCTCGATCCTCACCCCTGAGATCGAAAGGTCCGAGATTTTAGGTTTGTAGAGAGAGAGAGAGGATCAAAGAACACCGAGAGACAGATGGTTGTAGGAGATGGGTTGGGTCTGGTCTGTAAAAAATATAATTTTATTAATTTTAAGTGAAAAAACAAAATTAAAGTGGTACGGTGCATGAGAGACTCTAGAATATTAGGGCATCAGCAGTGGTGGTTTCTCCACCAGTCTCTTTAGACTAAAATAATGCAAAAAATTAAAAGGTGAAGAGAGAGAATCAAAAAATGAAAGAAGCGTGCCTCGAAGAAGAGCTGCAAATATAAAGAGAAGAGACTTTCATCTCACGTGTCTTATTTCTAATGGTTTATTTTTATTTTGTTTTCACTTTTAATAATAAAAGTTAAGTAAATTATTATTATATGTGATAGGTACTCTCTGCAGCTACTTTACCAATGCTAATGCTCTTACTTGCCGCCACAAAAGAAATCAATTTATATTTAGAAAATTTAATTTATAAGATTTAAGAGATCTAAATTTGTAATTTTTAAAATAAAATTTTAGATCATATCTCTCTATAATACTAAAACTAGATTTTAACCCGCACGTCCGTGCGGATATTTTTCTATTTTATGTATTTGATATTATTACAAATATTTTATTTATATAATTTTAATTTAATGCTATATATTGTGTAACTCTATAATGTTTTTTATATTTCTTCTTCAACACTATTAATATATAGTGATTTGCTTAAAACATTTTAATTTGTTATTAATTTTTATTACTTACTAATATATTTTTGAGTTAGATACAATAAAATAACCATATGAAATAATCAAATAAAAATCTCTTTCAAAATATGTTTTTTTAATTTATACATTTTGCATATATATATTTTAAATTTTATTTATTTATATTATTTATAAGAATATATTTAATATGTATAAGAAAATATACTTTAACATATATCATTTTAGTGTTTGATGAAATTTATAATTAAAATTACTGTTTTGTTTAAATAATATAGACCTATTTTAGTTAAATTTTATACATAGTAGTATCTATCATATTATTTTATTAAAATTTATTGATATATGATATTTTTGAATGTTATGATATTAAATTTTATTTTAAAAAATTAAGATTTCATTGCTTTAAAAGAAAATTTCCAACATATTTTTATAATTAAAACAAAAATAAATTTAAAATTAAAATTTGATTTGTCATTAATATTTTAAGTGAGTGGCTAAAATACCATAGTTTTCTATTGACATTTTTTAAATAGTATATGAATTAAAGTTTATTATATATTATTATATTTTTGTATACAAACATTTTTAATAATATATTGTTGAGAGTTTCAATATAAATAAAAAATTGTAGATATATAAGTTTAACATTTGTTAATACATTATTTTTTATAAAGCTATTATACAATTTATGAATTTTAGCCTATTTAATGAAAAACTTTACAATTTAAAATTTGGTAATTTTACCTATTTAATATAATTTTATCATATTTAATTCATGTAACACTTTTATTTTCATATAATCCAAAATATATTTATAGAATTTATAAAAAGTAGAATTTTTATTTTCTTGTTTATAATAAAATTTTAGTAAAATTTGATTTATAATAATATTATATAACTAATTACGAAATTTATTAATGTATTATTTTATAAAAATATTTAAATTATTAAGTAAGATTTTGTTAGATTCTTTCTCAACAGATTTTGTTATAATTAAAAAATAAAATTCAAATCTTTAGTTGGTTTATTATTGATGTAAATAATTAAATATGTCATATTAACTAATTTTTGAAATGGTTTAATTACTATTTGTTAATAGTAGATAAAATTTGAAAATTTGTTAATTTACCTATTTAATATAATTTTACCATATTTAACTAATGTAACACTGCTATTTTTATATAATAGAGAATATATTTATAGAATTTATAAAAAAAATAATGTAGAATTTTATTTTCCTGTTTTTATAATAAAAACTTAGTTAAATTGATTTATAATAATATTATATTACTAATCACGAAATTTATTAATGTATAATTTTATAACCATATTTAAAATTTTAAGTAAAATTTTGTTAGATTCTTTCTCAACAGATTTTGTTATAATTAAAAAATAGAAATTATAGTTGGTTTATTATTAATGTACCAAATTTATATACTCATTGAAATTAATTAATTTAAATATATTATTTTAAATGATATTGGCAGAATATGTAAATAAGAAAGAAATGGGATGACTAAATATGTAAATAAAAGGAAATATTTAATCTGCTATTCGTGTTTCCAAATATTCTTCATTTAGTCTACTATCTATGTTTCCAAACAATCCAATTTTGTACTTGATTTCTAATAATATAAATGTTAGTTAATAGATAAGTCACAACATTTTTCAATAAGTGCAAAAAAAACATGCCAAGGTAATTTTCAAATAGGACTTTGTTTTAATATATTAGACTAGATTTTAACCCGCACGTCCGTGTGAATATTTTTCTATTTTATAAATGTATTTGATATTATTACAAATATTTTAATTATATAATTTTTAATTTAGTACTATATATTGTATAACTCTATATTTTTATATATATTTCTTCTTCAACATTATTAATATATAGTGATTTGTTTAAAAAATTTTAATTTGTTATTAATTTTTATTACTTACTAATATATTTTCGAGTTAGATACAATAAAATAACCATATGAAATAATCAAATAAAAAATTTCTTTCAAAATATGTTTTTTTTCTTTAATTTATACATTTTGCATATAATATATTTTAAATTTTATTTATTTGTATTATTAAAAAAAATCTATTTAATATGTATAAGAAAATATACTTTAACATATATCATTTTAGTGTTTTACGAAATTTATAAGTAAAAACATGTTTGTTTACAATAATATAGACATACTTTTAGTAAATTTATACATAATAGTATCTATCATATTATTTAATTAAAATTTATTGATATATGATATTTTTTGAGATGTTATGATATTAAGTTTTATTTTTTTAAAATAGACTTCATTGCTTTAATTTTAATTTTTACAAAATAGTGTAGAATTTATTTTCCTGTTTTATAATAAAACTTAGTTAAAATTGATTTATAATAATATTATATTACTAATCACAAATTTATTAATGTATAATTTTATATAAAAATATTTAAATTTTTAAGTAAAATTTTGTTAGATTATTCTCAACAGATTTTGTTATAATTAAAAAAGTAAAATTCTAATGGTTTATTATTAATGGAGATAATCAAATATGTCATATAACTAATTTTTGAAATAAATAGGACCCTAAATTAATAAATATGTCAAACATATCAATTTAAAATAAATAATCAAATATGTCAAACATATCAATTTAAAATAAATATTTTATTTTAGTTTGCATTAGTTAAAACATTTGATCTAATATCGAACTAATTCATATTAGTAAACCATTTACATATATAATTATATACAATAAAACATATTATTAAATATAGCAAAATTGATAACTACAATCCCCTAAAAAATCACAACTACGTATAATCACAAATAAAACAACCCACATGAACTAATAAATAAAGAAGTAGGCTGATTGCTGATTATCCCAATTATACAAAGTGGTTACGATTCTTTTGGGGGGGGTTTGTGGCTTTTATTTAAAGTTATTAGGTAAATGTAAATACAATAGTATGTTAACATTTTATAAAATAATGTTTCAAATAAAAAATCATATGTATAAGAAGTTATGACTTTTTCAATAGGTCCAAATTAAAAAGCATGCCATGGAAGAATTCAAATAGGATCCTAAATTAAT
>CAJHQP010012498.1:0-11893 GCA_905132765.1 Moricandia arvensis
CTCGTTTTTATGACCTGCAATTTGAATCTAACGAAACAAAAATGTAGGAAAAGAGAGTTATATACATACCAGTGGGTTGCCTCCCACCAAGCGCTTGGTTAACGTCACTAGCTTGACTTTGGATGAGCCGATCAGCTGGGGAAGGATCGCCTAAGGGTATTCTTACTCTTCATTTAAGAACTAAGCTAGTTTTTTGTGATGTTGCGACTTTCTCATCTTCAAGCTTTGTTGTGAGCTCTTTATCATTCTGTGGCTTATCATATCTTTATATCTTTACTAGGGTAAGCCGGCGCTTCGCGCGGGAATTTGTTCCATATATATTTTTCTTTTACATTTTTTAGTTTAATTATTTTATTTTATTATGTATGAAATGCTTACTCTTTGCAATTTATTTTTTATTTTATCAATTCTTTTCCATGGAATTCGTTGGTTGTAGAAAAATTAAAGTTGGTTTCGTTGGAGTTATACTAAATTTTCTATATGATTGCTGCAATTTTTAATGAAGTTTTGTTCTATTTTTTATTATGTCAACATAGATATTTTAATCTGTTTATTTTAGTATAAATTATCTAATTTTATTTTATTATTTTATTTGTTATCAGGTTATTTATATTATGTCTTTTGCTAGACTATGCAAGTATATATATTTAGTTTAATATGAGTATTAAAATTATGATTGATATTTTTATTTTAGGTTTTTAATTCATAAATAATTAAATAAAACAACCTTAATTTTTTGTTCACAATTACTTATAAACATGTACTATTTTACCTTAAAACCAATTTAATGTAATTTTAAGATGATTTTTGAACAAGTTTAACATTGACCCTCTTAAATGTCATTGGTTGTTATATATTAACATCTAAATAATTTAATTTATTTTATAGCTGACAAAATAATATTTATTTTATAGCTGACAAAATAATATTTATTTTATTTATTAATATTCTTATTATAGTTAAAACTAATAATTTATATATGTAATGTTAAACGTATTATTAAGCTATTATTTGGTATATCGTATGATTGTATAACCTACTAACTACTTACAAAACAGGGTAATAAGAAAATGTTAGAAATTTCAATATTGTTGGTGTTAATATTTTAAATGCGCGAGTTTTCATATAACAAATATTAAGATTTGGCTTCAAAAACTAAAAAGTAAAGTATGATCATTACATTTTCAAAATCTTTTTGCCATGGGTAAATAATTTTCGATTCTTAACAAAAATAATAAAGTGAATGTTAGTGTTATTCCTCACCAATCAAATACAACTTTAGTTTTTCTTTATAATGTCAGAATAAGAAAAATATTCAAGAAGTATATATATATACAGAAGGCTACAGATCAGGAGAGAGATAAACTAAGCTACCAAACAATGTCTTTTATCATCATCATTCACACTTAAGGATATGCGTTTGGATCAATATTATGGTTTACTGGTATGTAGATAGTTTTTTTATGTGAAAAATGTACAGAGTAGTATTCTGTTCATTGTATCCAAAAAAGGATGATGGTAGCGGCCAACTATAGATCAAAAGAAGGCAAAAAACAAAACATTATGATACACAATAGAACTTGTTAGTAGAGCAAAACATTAAGTGTTTGTAGGCAAATAACAAACTTCAAACCAAAAGAGCAAAAAAGAGACATCTAATAGAAGACTATCCTAAAACACAGCGAGCGCAAAGTCACTCGAAGCTTAGCCATGCTATTCTCTGTGCAAACCTTCAGCTTTCTTCGTCATGCATGTATTCGTTCTTGATGTTGAAGTACGCACTCATCACTTCTGGAGTCTTGTCTATCATCATATCTGCCACAATCTTGCATGTCAGAGTCAAGAATTTAGTGATGTTCAGATAGTTAGCAGCTACAAAACAAAACATCAAAAAGACTCGAATCTTTGCTCAAAAGCAATCAAACCTAAATTGTATTCGAGCCAAAAAACCCAAATCTGAAACCATCAAAAGACTCAATCTTTACTCAAAATCAAGCATACTCAATACTCGACCAAAACCATCAAATGACTCAATCTTTACTCAAATTCAAAGATAATCAAACCTAACTGAAGCCCTAATTGGAATACTTACCCAAGATGAGATCGAAAAGTGTACGCTGATAAACTTTGACGAACTTGGCGTCCTAATTTCTTGAGCTGAGTTGTCCTCGGTGTTTCCCTAGATATCATTGTCATGGTGTTAGTTTCGTCCCACCCTCCACTAATAATCTTTCTCTTTATCTTCTTCATCATCATCATGGCTTTCTCTTTCTCCTTCACGCTTTCCTCTCCTCCTTTCCCATCACATCACACCGTCGTTTCCTCTCACTATGTCGCACTCGTTTCGACGATTGTCTTTCTCCGAGAAATCTAAGGCTTTTCTCATAGGGAGAGATCATAGCGAGAGTTTGCCATCATGCTTTGCCAATTTTTTTATAGTTAATATGATTGTGAGAAATAAAATGATGAGGTTTACAAAATCAGACCGCCTATTTATATATGGTACGATTACCGACTGAAAGCAAGGTAGGAGCATCATTGAATGATAGATCATGGTTGATGGAGTTAAGAAGGGCTTAAGGCGATGTATTTTGTTACCGGGACATTTTCGTTTTGTCAATGAGGAAGAAAATGGAATGACGCGAGAGAAAACCTGCGAAGATTCATGACTCTATGTCGGCCGACATCAATCGACGCGTAGATCTGTTTTCACTCTCGGTTTGGTTTTTCGAGTAAAACCTATAGCCACATCAAAAATAAAAGCGGAACTATATTTTTTCCATCTTTTTAATTGAAAC
The DNA here is from genome assembly GCA_905132765.1 of Moricandia arvensis. Lineage (NCBI taxonomy): Eukaryota > Viridiplantae > Streptophyta > Magnoliopsida > Brassicales > Brassicaceae > Moricandia > Moricandia arvensis. The sequence continues at coordinate 2,799 of CAJHQP010012498.1, forward strand.
ACATAGTTTAATATACATGACACGTGTTGCGTTCTATTTACCTGAATTGATGACTTATCTTGCAAAGAAGAAAGATAAAATTTTCTTTATATTAATAGATACAATACCTATATATATTAAGAACTATATTTCGTTACATATACAATGTTGAAATTTTGCAGAATTTATATTGCTATTTTCAAAAAATAATACGGATACATTGACAATATTTTTTAATTTTAACTGTTAATTAATTAATGTTTCGTTTATTAATTTTGTATCGTAAATAATTCATGTATTTACATTTTATACATTGCTCTGGAAAATATATATATTTTAGCACATGTATAATAATATCACAGATGATAGCAAACTTGACCAAAAATTAATTACTTCGTTAAACATTTTTATTATTATACACGTTATTTACTTCATCTTTTACATTTGTGTAAAAATTGACTTGTTAACCAAAATAAACAAATTTACCATCAACTCAACTTTCTAAGCGATTATCTTTTCTTAGAACACAACACTTGATTAAGCTCTCTATCCTTCATCCAGAACAAAAAACAACAACAAAAGAAAAAATTAAAATATTAACCGTGGAAGCAGTTTAGTGTTCGAAACTTGATCTTTTTTACGTGCACTCACGTCTCTTGCTCTCTCTCTTATCTCTCTTGAGTATTCCATAACTTTTTCAGGGAAGGACAACGTCCAAAAAGAAAGTTGTTCCAGTGGAGCATGAGACTCTGGTGGGATTCTTGAAGGCTAACTTTTGGGTTTGAAAGATCAAAGATGATGCTTTGATATGCACTCGCATGTCTTTTCATTTTCTTTTTGGCCTCGACTTCTTCCTAGGCTCAACCAGGTTGGTTTTCCAGATGTATAAGAAGATGTTGCGGCCACATATCACTCTTTCATACCATATCCCATTGGTATCATCGTTTCAGGGGGAAATATATCGGTAACACTTGGGTCTGAATCTGTAAAATCCAGTCAATGGAGGCCATTAGAGACACTTTAAAATGAAGAAAATATAAACTATGAATATCCATCAGCCAAGAGCTTATGACCTTTGAGGAATTTTTTATCTAGTTAGTCAACTGATCAAGACCAGAACGATAAAAGCCATAGCGTCGAAAAAATACTCTATGGTGTACCTGAAAGAACGGGACTTACAGAGCCTCTGCAGCAGCCGGTCTATTGCATGGATCCTAGAGCAGAGCCACTAAAAGATAATGAAAAAGATATTATATTGCTGTCCGAGAATAACCTCTGTGAGGTACCATACAAATTGATAGTAACGAACTTTTAATGTGTACTGTAGAAGTACTTCAGGTGCACTTTCCCTATCATAACAAAGATAGTAGAGTAAGTAAGGCAGCAATGGTATGTCAACAAATCGACATATGGGTCACTGAAGTACAATATACCTGTATATTGATATTCTGAAGGAGACATTGCAACACAAAAAGGGAATCAGATCTTTATCAGCATATAACAACTTACTTTATAAATGTGAACTCAGGTTAACCTCCCCTGCCAGTCCAAAATCAGCAATGTTAATGCTGGGTTTAGAAACACATATCTTTTGCAACAACCAACACATCATAAAACAAAGAAAAACATTTTCTTATACTCAGATGCAATAGAGATTGTTGAAATAAAAAGAACTTTGAATTCAAAGCTGTATGAGATAACGAAGCTAGAGGCTCCTTGCCATTACCAGCTGGGATCAACTTTCTCTTACTGGATTTTGGTTTCAATGTCTGAACTCGATCTAAATGTGGATAAAATTGTGAAAGAAGTTTCTACTGTTATTAAGAATAGCTAGGATGAGTCTCAAGGGGATGAAGCCTAACCTTTTTATAGGGGGAGATCCACCGCCTGGATGAGTGATAACAATCATGAAGGAGTGATCGTGGGTGTAGTAGGTTGAAAGAGTTAAGAACTGATTAATGGCGTTGAATCAATACTACATGTAACGGTTGTGAGGTGAATAGTTGATAACGAAACAGCACGAACCGACATCGATTCATAGAGTACTCACGAAGGCTCTTCTCTCACGACCTCCATTGTTTGTAGACCTAATCGGATTTAGTAGGAGATGATGAACCTAGGTTTATGATGTCGGCTACACGTTAAGATAACGAAGGCGGCTAATAGGGCTATGATTATGTTATATTTCAGCCCAATAAACGTAATGCAAAGCCTAAAACCCCTCACCTTAAGAGCTCTATACAAAACCAAATGTATTACTTTCTTTATCATTAGACACGTGTCATGTTTAGGTGCTCTTATTTAGTGACGTGGCAGGATGAAAAAATGAGAGAAACTCTTTCTCTCCTCCTTGCGCCACATCAGATTCCAGCATGGAAATTCGCCTGTACAAGGAGTCGACACCTGTCCTGCCTGCTAGAGACACATCGTTTCATTAAACGTATTTCCACTGGGCTTTTGTTTTCTTATTACGTGATGGGCTCTGCATTTGGTCACTGTGTCTGGCCCGGGAATGTGAGATTCGACCTCTGACTCTAATTCCGCAGAAACAAGGAATTGCAGATCTTCTCCTCCCTTTCTACGACAGCGCCGCATGACGTCTGAGATTCCTTCCCTGAATGAAACAGCCAGATGCATCTCCTGTAACGGAAGGCGTTGTGATTACTCAGACTTTATTCGCATTAATTCGTAATCACGCTACGGGAGCTTCAGTTGCGTTGTTTCGTCGGCCATTTCGGTATAAATAGGTTAGTAACTTAGTACCTATCTTCAGCGGGTCGCAATCTCCACAATCTATCTGCTACACATCTCACTCATATCCATATCTTTGTGCTCATCTCTTTTAATGGCTTTTTTTCTTCGATTTGAAGTCCGATTTTTTCAATTTGAAGTCCGGACGGTGCTCTCTGATTCCAGAAATGATTACTTCTTACACGCTACTTGCTGTTGCAACTCCCCTGATGTTCAACGTTTTGGGAGGTGACGATCTGATGAGTGTCGATATGCTTTTCCTGGATGAACTTTATATAAATATTTTCTTACATATATTACGAGTCCTCTCTTGGGATTTGATTACGTTTTCTCTGAACAGTCTACACTTATAAATCATTAGCTTTAGATTTTTTTTTTGGATTTCAGAGTTCTAGATTCTTTTATGTCATGCAAATTCCAATTGTTTGTATATTCCTGTGAAAAAATAAGACTGTTGATTGTTTTGAACAAAAGCTTCGCAAATAAAGTTTCAAGCTTAATCCTCTTTTTCTCTCCTTTTAATACTATCGATATGGCTTTCTCCAAATTAGTAAATGGTAAGTGGTCATGCAAACTGTTGATGCATCTTTTTCTGTTTTATTAAGCGCTTTGTTTAGACGTCACGATGATTTGTTTTTGGGCTTGAGGAAATAATCATTCACATGTGCGTGACTGACCAAAAATATGTTATGTATCTAAGCATACATAGAATATTTTTCCCTCAGAGCTTGGTTTGTGTCTGTCAGATCACAATCTTCATGTCCCATTTCTTTGTTGAACAACTCTTCTACCTAAGTCATATGGATATTGCATCTCTGTCTACTCTTAATCTTAAAATGCAACGACCATAAGAAAACGCCTTTCCAGCTACAATGCAAAAAACAGTTAAAAGATTCAACAACTAAGAATACTTGAAATCTAAATAACTAATATTACATGCTATCATCCTTTTAACTTTTAAGAAAGTAAATATTGCGTAAAGAGAATTCAATACACCAGGGCTATATCTTCAATCACCAGTCAGACAACCAATCTACATGTACAGGAAAAAAATATCAAGTCGGTTCACAGAAAAAGAAACTGAGATAAAAAATGAAGAGTAGCTGATAAGTATTTCAATTTTGAGACAAAGATCACGCGGTTGGAAACTCGGTAGAGAGTTGCAAAGATGAGTCTAAGCCTCAAAACTGTTCAGAATAGAAGTGGAAGAAGATAACAATGTCTGTGAGTTGTTCTATGTTATAAAATTATTTAATTTTGCATGTTTTCCCTAGAAAACATAATTACTCTTACGCCTACTCATATTTCAACCAATAGAAAATAAACCGGAGAAGTATCATGCTTTATTAGTTTAAAAATACCAAATTTAAATATTTTTAAATATCATGAGAAAACTTCAACATATAATTTTGATACTAAATAGAGTTCACCAAAAGCTATAATAATTAACAAAACATAATCAGTAAACCATTAGTTAAAATGTCATTCAAAATATAATTATGCTCAGGTACAAATATATATTCTAAACATCATTTACTGTTAAATTATAAATACTAATTATTATTTTTATATTATTGTAACTATTTATATAGTCTTTAAAAATTAGGTTTAGTTATTTTATTGAATTTTAATATTATATTCTTATTAATTTAGCTCAAGGAAAATATGACAAGGGTAGGTATCTTTGTGGTTTATTACTGCTGTGCAATGAAAACTTGAAACAGGTGAAAAAGATTCTAGACACCCTAGAATGGGAACACGCATTAACTACATCCAACAGCTGCTGGAGAAAGATTAAAAAAGTACTCAGTGATTACAGTATTACTAGTTGTGGGCATTCGGATCTTCGGTTCGGGTCGGGTCGGGTTGTTCGGTTTCGGGTTATTCGGTTTAGAGTAAATTGGAACCGTTTAGGAACCGGCTAAAATACGGATCGGATCGGACCGGGTTTTTTTCGGATCTGGTTCGGTTTTTGATTTTTTTTGGAATCCGAATACGAACCGAAATACATAAATTTCGGATTTAAACCCGAAAAAATCGGTTCCGGTTCTGCTTTAACCCGAAATAACCGAAATTTTTTTAAAAACCCGAAATAAAACCGGAAACATCATATTAAGTTAAAACAGAATACTTTTGGAAAAGAAAAGAAGCAACATCCGAAACATGATTCAACATCACACAACACAAATTCAAAATACTAAAACATCCTTGAAAAAGAAGCAACATCCGAAAATTAAAAAAAAAACAGAAACAAACAGATAGCATGTTCTTCTTTCCAATACCAAGTGACAAGCCAAAGATAACCTGCATTGCAATATCAGAAATCAGAAGTTCAGAACTTGGAAATTCAGAACAAACTTCTCAAACAAAAAACATGAATAATCATGATTCTCATTACACAATATCAGAAACTAAAGCAATAAATAAGATTATAAGAACATGTACTTGTAAAGAACATGATTCGTAAGCCGTTTTCAGCTTCAGGTTTGGAAGTTCAGTTGAGGCTCAAACTCTACACGAACTGAAAAAGAGAAGATTTATAAATAAACTTGAATTCTTAAATGTAAAACCATATAAGAATAAACATACATACCTCTTTGAAGCTCATCCTGCAATTCAATTTCAGCTATCAGTTGGTGATTAGAGACCACAGTCTTTTCATTGATCCGAATCTCACACTTAAGCCATTGTTCTGTGCACATGAGGACCTCAATCATGTAGTGAGTCAAGCAACTTCTGGATGGCTCAAGGATTCGATTACTAGTACTAAAGGCAGACTCTGATGCAACAGAAGAGACTTGCATTGCTAGAACATCTTAGCTATGGCAGCTAAGATCGGATACTTTGAACTGTTGTTCCTCCACCAAGCTACAACATCGAATGGAATTCCTAGAGGATTGGGTTTAGGATTCTCTACTTTCTCCTTCAAGTATAGCTCTAACTCAGTGCTTGCATCCTGGAAACCCAACTCGTCCACCAATTCCTTGTACATTGAATCCATTCTTTCATATCCAAACTCGTTTTCAAAAGAATCAGCAGCAACCCCATCTTGTGACTCTTGACCACTTTGACTCTGAGACAGAGAATGAGACTGAGAAGATGAAGCAATAACCGGAGCAGTAACTGAGCCCTTGTACTCCTCATACAGTCTTTCCATCAGACTAGTGACTGAGTCATTGAGCACCGAAAACTGTGGACTATCTTTCCCATAAAGCTTATCAAAGCAAAGACCAGCAAACTTCATCTTATTCCTCGGATCAAATACACTTGCAACAATCAACAGCTTGTTAATATCTCTAAGACCATCCCAATACTTATTAAACTTTCCTCTCATAACCATAGCCTTTGTCCTAAGCTTCTGATCCGGACTAGCACTCAATGTAATCAGATTACGTTCAATGGTAACTATCTCATTGTAACACTTGTAGGAACTAGGCGAGTTTGATGCAGAGACAACTAAAGTGGAGTTGTAGAATATTACCAGGAACTTGACCAAACCCTCGATCTTATCCCAATCCTCTGAAGTTGGTGTCCAACTCTCTTCTTGCCATTCCACAGTCTCTTGAAGTGATCATTGTAAAGCTTGTCTTCAATTTCCATTCTGTCAAACGCTGCCCGAAACTTCAAATCTCTTGATAACATACGGTACGTAGAATTCCATCGTGTCTTGCAGTCCAAAGTCAAGCTACCTCTTGTTATTCTTGCTGACTCAACCTTCTGATCAAAAGACTCAACCCTCTTAGTAGAAGCTCTAATATACTGTATGGCATTCTTGATAGCAGTAACACTCGCATCCACCTCTAGCAAACCATCTCGCACAACCAAGTTGATGATGTGAGCACAACAACGAAGATGCAGACACTCACCTCCCAATACCAAGTACTCAGGTCCCAGAGCGTTGTATGCATCCGTAAACAGCTTCAGAGCATTGGTGTTTGCAGTGGCATTGTCCACCATAATATTAAACACCTTAGTGATTCCCCATTCAGCCATACACTGAAGCAAGACAGAGCAGATCGTTGTCCCTTTATGGTCTGCTACATTCTTGAAACCAATGATCAACTTCCGAAGTTTCCAGCTCAAGTCAATGAAGTGTGATGTGATTACCATGTAGCTAGATGCTGTACTCGGTGCAATCCAAATGTCTGTAGTTAAAGAAACCCTCTGCTTGTTGCCACTGATCAGCTGCTTCAAATCTGATTTCCTCTCTGCATACAACTCCACGACGTCTCTTGTTGCTGTTCTTCGTGAATGTGGCTTCGGAAGATTAACCCTGTTGCAGAAGTGCCTCCATCCCAAACCATCAACAAATGATAGTGGCAGCTCGGCTATGACAAGCATCTCATTCCTAGATTGCCTTATGACTTCATTGGAAACCCTTGCAAGCTTCAAACCACCACCATCATCATCGTCTTCGTTACCATCGATAGTATGCTGAGTCCTGAGATTGCGTTTGTAGCCATGTCTGGTGTTCCTTGCAGATTCCCTAGATGTTTCTTCAGACAAAAAGTGCCATTGGAGGTCGCACAACACATAACTCTACCACAGTAGTTGCAGGTGCATTTGTTCCTATTCTCCCTCACTCTTGTGTAGTGATCCCAAACCTTTGACCTCGTACTTGTATACTTCTTCTTCTTCTTAATAGGTGAAGTTGACCTTGCTCTTCCTTTTGTTTCCACTTGCAGTAGCTGGACTATTTGTCCCAAACTCCTCTTCGTTACCATGAGTTTCATCATCATCTCTGGAAACTTCTTTTTGAGTTGATGAGGAATCCATCTGCAAAACAAAACTAAGAATGAGAACTCAACTATACAATCACGATCACAAAACATCATTATATTGATTACAGATACAAATCCGAGAAGCTTCAAGTTCAAATCATTTGATTTGTTTCATTACAGAACACAAAACAAGGTTCTTTTCACAACTATACAAACACGATCACAATTCACAACTTGTCTATCTTTTATCTCAAGTTCAAATGATTTGATTCACAAGTCCCTAAAACAGAATACATAACACACTATCTATTTATCTCAAGTCCTCAAAACATCACACGCAACAGCTAAATTAATGATAGAAAACCAATTAGAGAAGCAATGAGATGAAATCATATACCTTCGATTGAATCCTTGAAGAAGCTGATCGAGGATCTGTATGAGTAAGAGAGGGAGATGAACTTTCTCGGTGATGTTGTGAAGCAGAACGATGGACGGACATCATCTTTAAAGGCAAGGATTCAAGTCGCACTCGAAATCGCAAACGTCGTCTAGGGGATTTTAGGGTTCGATCCGTTCGAGAGAGAGAAAGTGACGATTACCGAGATAAGCATGCTTAAGAAACTAATTGTATGCTCGGGTTATCCAGTCGGATCCGGGTTTTTAACCGATCCGAACCGGAATCCGATTTACATAAATTCCAAAACCGATCGGGTTATTAGCTATAACCGAAACCGTAAATTCTCGGGTTATACGGATCGGGTCGGGTCGGGTTTGGCGGATCCGGATTATATGCCCACAACTAAGTATTACTCTAGAGGACATGTATCTAACCAACATGGCTAGACTCAAACCCTCAAGCAGCTGCGATCTCCACAAAAAGAAACATCTGTGAAAGAAATGTTATTACTTTTTAAGGGTTCAGATATTTGTGTATTATATTGTTTATAGATAGCAAATTATATTATTACTAGCCTTCCTTTTGGGAAAAAAAAATTACATCATTTCAAGCTGGGAAAACACAACAAAAACCAAAAAAAAATGTTGCTTTTTTTACCATAAAAAATATCACTCGCTTATGAAATAGTTATTAGAGAAAATTACTAGAATGATACACAAAAGCTTGTATATGACTAGAATAGTATACATTTTCTAAAAATTACTAGAATGTTTTTAGATTTCTAGTAAATTACAATAAACACCATTGTTTAATTTTGCTACTATTGATACAAATTTTAATTATTAAATCCACATCATAATTTTGACAATTCACGTCACTAACTAATTTGTGTCATCAACAATTACACTGGAAAATCAACAGTCCCATATCTCCGGTGAATAAAAGAAAAGTCTTAATGTCACACTGGAAAAGCAACAGTCCCATAATCACGAAATTATCTTCGTCACAACTAATACTCTCGTTTCAAACAGTGTTTCCGAAAATCATCTTCGTCGACGCTCGTTAAACCTAACTGTCTCCGATATCATCTTCGTCGACATCCTCTTCTCCGCAAAAGTTTCGACGTAATCGTATCTACGACATCATCTTCTCATCTTCTCTGGTATGTTGTGCCTGAGTTTCGACGTAATTGTATGTTGTGCATGAGTTTGATTTACGATGTGTCTGAGTTATAGATTATGTTGGTT